>MLYV02001230.1:0-250271 GCA_001913855.2 Hermanssonia centrifuga
CACCCTCATCCTCTGCTTCAAGGTTTAGCACTGGTTGTACTCCTGTCGGTACTTCATCTGCTTTGCTGACACCTCCACGGGGGACACCATGTTCTGAGACGGATGTCATGGATGAAGACGGAGGTGTTGTTGGGTTAGACAGTGGATCTGGAGATGAAGAAGAGGATATTTGGGATGAATACGGCTATATTGAGCCTGTTTTTTCACTTGACATGGCAGAAGATATTGGTCTGGACATGTATCAATAGGTCCAATTAGATTCACAGATTATTATATACATTGTATATGCAAAAACATAAACAACTCTCCTGATCCTTCTGAAAGCTTGCGCGCGATTTCTCTAAGTGTCGTTTCACACGGTGCGCGCTTAGGGGGGGTCCAAAAACGACGCCCGGTTTGCCCAGTCCGCTCGCAAGCTCGCGCGTCTTGCCTGCCTAGAACGGAAAGCGACACCACGTGGCTTGCGACCGGCACTGGCTAGCGAGTCTAGTCATTTCCTAGTCTTCTGGCTGTCCTGTTTTGTAGTCGTTTCCGCGGTATGGTTATGGTATCATTTGCATCGAGAGACTGTATTTCACATCTCGCATTGGTGCTGACGTTTTGAGATTGCTGAATTGCATTACCCCCGGATGGCGTATACGGGTAGGTCCATGTCATTCAAGTTGGTTTGATGAAGGCTACGCATGCAGTTAAAGTGAGCTAATCTTTTCCTTCATTCTTTGACATTCAAACTATGGAAGCTGAGTGTCATCAGGTTTCCGTCAGGGTGTGATGTACATCCGACAGTACTAGTGTGAACTTGAAGATATACTAGTACTAGCATGATTGCGTGGGGATCGGATACCTTGGGAAACCCTGGGCGCCTGAGGTGAGCCAGAAACGCACCTTCTGACCGATGTCACCTATTTTTCAGATCTAAACTAGGTTGATGCGAGCGGCCTGCGACGGGCATGGCTTCACGACTTTGTGAACAGGGTGATTGAAGTGTACATGTTGTCACGGATCTATCTATCTATCTATCTATCTATATATATATATGTTATACTGATGCGTCGCAGACTCTCAACGCACTCGTTCCTTTCAATTCATCAGCGCTGTATGACTGCACAACTTGCTCCGATATCACTCACGTCTACTATCCCAGATGAACTCGCGGGGCTTTTCGGTACCTTCGGTACCTTCGGTATGACGCCTTCTTCCCATTATCAATACCCACTGACTGAAAATGGAACGCAGGAGCTGGCCTGGTAGGTTCTTGGATTGCGATGACGTTGTACGGACTTTCCTTGGCCCAGGTGCGTTGCTGCACGACATTACGTCGCCCAGATAGCACTCATAACATCAAACAGACCTATGTGTACTTTCACGAATATCCCGACGACCACTGGTGGAATAAGGGATTGGTATGTCAACGTCATGTTCATCATCACCTGGGGAATTTAACATTGGTCCTACAATGCTAGGTTTGTCTCCTTTGGTACGCGTCATCGTAATCTTGCAGAAAGATCAAGGATGAGAATGTCTGTCTTTTAGGCTCTTAAACACTCTACATGCGGCTTTCAGTAAGCTATTTGTTCAGTATCATTATTGGTAGTCTGATCAAGCTCTAGGTTCTTATGCAGTCTATCAACCTCTGGTCGGCTTTCTTCTTCAACTTCTCTTGAGATCCTGCTAATATTAAAATAGGTTACAAACGCGTTCAATATACCAGCAATCATTGCTGCTTCTTGGTGTGTCTCACCTTGGCGCTCTTCGAAATTATGCTTAAAAATAGTCTTGACGCAGGTCCTGGGCCGTACGCAATAGCAAACGATTTATACTGAGATGACAATGATACTAAAAAGACTGAACCAGGCTTATGTTGGAACTCGCGTGCGTATAAGCGTATAAAAGCTCCATGTATATGTCTAAATTCTAACGGCGTCTTTGCTACTTAGTTTACGCTTCACTGCGTGGTTATACTGTAAGCTTCAATTGATTTTATTCATATAAACGCTACCAAAACTAAAATCTTGGTAGGTACCTGACGGTGCTGTGTGTTAGATGTACGTATCAATTCGTAGAACGTATTGTAACTGAGGAAGGCTCAATCTTACGTGTTTTGGATATACAGTGAACAGCAGGAGGGTACGGCCGTATCTGTTTGCAGCTCTAGTAAGCCATACATTAAACTTCGATGTTCGACTTCGTTATAGTACTAACTTTGGCGTGATGCAGCTTCTTTTTATCCTCCCAGATTTCGGTGAGATTTCGAGATTTGCGATCTACTAACCCCCAAATGTGATTTATATTCTGGGCAGCGTTTGGCATAGGTCCGTCTCTTCAACGCTTGAGTAGATGCTTGCGGCAGCCCTAACCTGACCCTCCCACCAAGATGCGGTTGTTCGCATGTCAGTTACTCAGTTTCTTTTTTTCAGTCACATCTCTAAATGCCAAGATTTTATACAGAGGGTTGACTAAGGAATTCGCTGATTACAACAATTTTGAGGTATGTACTAAGTTGAATTTTGTAGCAGACGTTCAACGATTCAACGCGCCTCCCTTAGGATTCCACAACAGTCCCCGCATTAGCGTTGCAGGCAGTAACAGATATGCTGCTCACGATAACATTTTGCGTCACCTTGAACAAGCAGAAAACTGGTTTTAGAAGGTAAATTTCATCCGAGTCCATATTATATGTATGGTATCCTGATCATCATTTCAGGACAAATACTATGATAAATACACTTTTGGCTTACGCTGTGAACAGAGGTGTCTTAACGTTGTGAGCAGTGTGATCTTTCAGGTATATATATATTACACATACTCAATCAACTGATCGTGACCAGCTTAGCGGCCCTTGTTGAACTGATGCTTGTACGTCCAGCTTACCTCGTCGTTCGCTTTCATACTAACGAGGCGATATAGGTTGTCGCTCAAAGAAATAGCATATGGTATTCTGCGGTAGAGTACATCACTGCAGGACGTAAACATATCTCCATCTTGGCTAACTGTGGGGAATTACTAACATGGGTGGTCACAGTTTATGTCAATTCTCTCCTTGCAATCCTGAACTCTCGACACTCTGCACGCCAATCAGCCACCACTTCCTCCTTGATGTCGGCAATCCCGCTCTCTAAGATTGCCTTCCGCGGTACAGCTGAACAGTCTGATGGTGACGCAAGGGCTTCAAGACAGGTCACCACGGACCTTGGTGGGGACGGGGGACCACGGAATGCTTGCGAAGATACAGTCGACATCGTTGACTTCAAGCGTACTTTGACAAGTAGCCTCAACAATGTGAGTGTGTGTGCCACTATGATACCGAGAACTGACGATATTGACTCTCCCACAAGGTTTGATCCGGGAACCGTTCGTTACTATCCTTCTTGTGGATGGACCTTGACCTATTTTTACAAATATTATCTCTCGTGTAGTATGATGATCTGCTGCTGCAAAGGACAGATGGAGACTCTGCCGGTGTACCTCGAGCTGTAATGTCCCCTGCTATCTTCTTCGACAGTTGGTATCATATTGACACTGTTATGTTCGCCTATCCGATCGCCGACTGCGCAATGACACCACAGTGACATGGATCATGATATCAAGCCATATAAGACAAAACTTCAACACTCTGCCCTAGATATCAAGACAGCTATGGGGTGAACATACTATTAGTACTGATGGGATGCAAATCGTGAGCGACCACGCCTCTGGAAGCTGCGCCTGCCAGTGGACTCTGAAGTCTTCTTTCGTCAAGCTTCTTTCATCTGGGTCAACCATTTACTGTTGCCGTGACATATCATCAGCATGACCAGAGGTATTTCACTCGTCCGCCTGAGTCATTTGCATCACCGTAACTCTAAACAGTTCAGTTCGAGTTCCCAGGCTTTCAAATGCATTGCGGGCCAGGGGTGACTTGTTCTCCGAGTCGTTTAGATTTGAAACCAAGCCGTCTGATACGGTCTGTCAAAACGTATCAAAGCATTATGTTCCTACTAAAACCGATGCTAGTGTGGCATGTCTAGAAGGATAGCTCCGGCCTATCGACGATATTGATGCCCTCTAATCGGGAAGCAGAAATCAGACGAGCAATACCGAGCTAAGTCTGTCTTATGTGCTTTCAAGAAACGCTTTCACCCGTTCCTTGATAAATTGTATGTCTTCGCCATTCACAGATGCTCCTGCTGTAGTACAAGAAATCATTATTTCATAGTCAATATAAAATTTGGAGAGAACGTACCCATATGTCCCCAGTCGGAGGGTATCACCACAAGCTTGGCGTCAGTCCCCTTCATCGCTGCGACCTCAAGCTCACTATCCTCGGACTTTCAGAAATGTTCAGCATCTCAATCAGTTCAATTCATTAGCTATTGATATATGAGAGGGGTCTCACCGCAAACCACAGATCCGTCTTACAAGGCATCACCAGTGCTTTGGCCGTGATACTTTCCAGCACACCTACGAGGTTTCCCTGAAGGGAAGGACCGACGGTACTGACACGCGAGATATCGCCCAATTGCCACGTGCGAAGCAATGTCAATGCATCATTGGCGTCCCAATCTAGAAAGTAATTCTCCCCCTGTCCTCGCAAGAAATCCTCGACGTTCTTGTAGGCCCCGCCTAGTAAGTACTTATGGTTTCTGAACCACTACGCCGAGAAGTCAGTCAATCATCATCTCCAGTGAGTATCACACCACTTACGTTTTGCCCAAATAACCAGGCAGCCGTCGCTCTACCAAATGCTCGGATGCCATGATAGGGAGGAGAGGTGTAATGGCCACCTTCGTAGTCTTTAGAAGCCACCAAACAAGCCTTCATAGCCTCAGTGGCGCTTGGCACGCATCAGATTGCAACTTAGATGAGTAGGTAGGACTGCTTTACCATATAGTGTGCGGGCTCGTTTGTGCGGCGGTGCAGATCGCAATGAATCTACGAGACGGATCAGCACTGAGATTCTTTTCACTGGCTATTAGAACCTTTTACCTTGGTACAAAGTCGGGGTACATCACACTCCAATGGTAAGCCTGATTACCCCACACGTGATGAGGGGTCCGTCTTTACATCTTATAATTCATGTATTTACCTGCTGCCCGCCCATGGAGAAGCCTGCGGCACAATAAAGTTTTGAAACGTTGAGCTCCTTGGTGAGCACTGCATATTGCGCACGACTGTAATCAGTCAGAATCGTATATCTTGACGACAATATTAGACAACTTACATATTATCTTCGTAAGTCACGATAGGAAAATAAGGACCGTTGTATGGTGCAGGCTGTAATTTTGCGGCGTTGACACCATGAATCTCAGAAAAATAGAACAAAATGATGCTTACAGTGTTTGATGGCGATGATGACTAACGAGACCATGAATAACAACATCGAACCGATAAGAAAGCGATACGAGCGTACCTCGCCATTAGAGAACAGCGCAAACGTAACGATGTAATATTTCTTAGGATCCAATGCCTAGGCACACAAATGAGTTTCGCAGCATAGCTTAGAGTCACGAGCGCAACGCAGGGATGCAACATACTTTGTCTTCTCCAATCATACCAATACATTCCGGACCTAGTGATTCCATCTTATATCCGTCAACAGTTACACGACTTATTATGAACCCACATACCATCAATACGACATCCATAACAAGTTGGGAGTACGATGCACGGAAGAGCTGGGTCGCCGTAGGTGCGGTAGGCTGTGATAGCATCTGGGAGAGTACCTCCTTCCATGGTAAAAGGACCATGGTGGTAGTACTTGGTCTCCGACATATCAGAGGCGGTGAGAGAAAGTCAGCGTCGATGGGACATGTATCGGCCAGTCGTTCTTGTATATAACATAGAGACTGATGCCGCAAGCTTGCCGTCGACATGCCTGTGTTCATGGGATATGGCTGTCAGGCTCAGCGGGCGACCAAGCAGTCCTAACCGAAGCCGGTAAGATTCTCACCAATGGAAGTAAAAGAAGTAACTTTGATACGTTGAACGTCCTGGGGGCTACCCCGGTCAGGTACATTCATCAAAGAGAACGCAGTCTCTGCATGTCAGGGCTTAAACTTACATGTTACTAACTCTCACACTTGCAAGTGATCTGGATGATGTGATAACATCATGCTTGCTTACTGCATGGATCATGATTTCTCGCATCAAGACGACACCGTGGTTGCGAAGTAGATGCTCACATTCTCTACACGCACATGGGACTAACGCGACGGGTTTCTTGATTGATTCAAAAGGCCTATTAGCGTGTCCCCTGATGAAATTCCTGCTTGCCTTTCACAGGCAATAGAAATCTATGGACGTTGATAGTGATTAGGGAGACATCCTCGCAGGAATGATAAATCATGATCTCACAATTAGCTCCAGTGTCTCGCAATGATAGTCCCAAGAGCGTCCATGATATGGCGCTAGAACGAGGACCGACAGCGTTATGGCATAAGGTACCGTCTAATTGCTAGAGATGTCAACATGGCATCAATGTGCAACGCGTCTATGCAGCTAGCAGTCCTCCCCATCGATGCGCGGACTTATAAAGTTCTTGCAGAGCTTGTTCTATAATTATTTGCAAGTTCGAAACCACTGCTGCATTACGAGGATGATGGACCCATAATTGAGAAGTCGAAATTCCGAGTCGCGGTAAGTGATATTCTTGTCAATGATACTATAGCATTCGTACCGAGCTTCTTTTACGAATCTGCTCGTATCGTAGAATCTGGGTCGCCATAAGCAAAGTGGCACCGTGAGTAGAGAGTGCCAATGTGGGATAGAGGTTGTCCCGAACGTGTCAATACCGTGGTGACCTAGTAGTTCCTGCCAGTGACTCGGCCCGGGAGAGCCATTGACAGCCTGAGTGAGCCGCTGTGAGCCGATGGCGCTTCCTTGCTCGCGTGGAAATTCCATTTTTGTACGAAATTGACAACATAGCGCCCGCGCTCAGCTCCGCGGAGGCACAACTTCACTTGGTTCTCAATTCGGATATGATCTCCTTGCTACTAGTGCCTGGCGTATTTATTCGGTTGATCAAGTGCATCTAGCCCAAATATCTGTTCAATGAAGTGCGTTGGGTGCAAGAATCTGGTCGATAGAAGCCATGTCAGGCTTTTGGAGATTGGAGCAGCACTGCCGGCAGCCGTATTGCATCGTCCGAGTCTGCTATCACCATCATATCTAGTAGTAGTAGGACCAGGTGAGCCAGCCCATTCATATACTACAAGTTGAATAACAGATGAACATGATAGTTTTCATGAGTGTGTAGTGTTAATGGATGTCATGTGCGTTGAGATTTCGATAAGGACAGCCTCAATGGCCATTGTACTCCTCCAAGTATCTGTTCCACATATATTGCCATGGCGCTTTCATTGTCAGATGGTTTATATATCTCACCTGTGAGTGAGCTCCTGATGAAATCCAAGTTCTCCAGAATACAAAGAAGCCTTTAGTACTCATGTCGGGACAAACACCACCGCTAGATTCCCTGCTGTCTGAACTGAAAGAACTTCTTGGCGACCTCGGTACGAGCCCTTCCTCTAATACGATCTGGCAGCTTACTGATCGTTGTGTGGGGCGCAGGAGCCGGTCTCATCGGCTCCTGGCTCGCAATGGCACTTTACGGAATCGCCTTGGCACAGGTTCGTCAGACGAACCCCGCATAGATCTTTCTATCGATTCAAACGCCATAATCGCAGACGTATAGTTATTCTATGGAATATACAAAGGATAGTCTATCGATGAAAGCTCTAGTAAGTTCAATTCACATCTCATCTTGCCGCCCAGATTCCAGAACACCGACGTTATTAGGTCTTCGTTATTTGGTACGGATACGATAACTCTTACGCACAGTCGTTGAATGTTGAGACCTCTCACATACTAGGGTATTGAACACGGCTCATCTGGCCTTTAGTGCGTTCCCTCCAGTTTCCCGGATTCATGATTTGGTATTAATATTACTCAATCACGACTATAGCATCTCATGCCGTGTATCATATTCTCGTGCGCTATTCATAACCTTTCTGGTACCTATCGGCTCACAGCATCGCCGCAGGTGACAAGTGCCTTTGACTTAACGGGAATCACATCGACAGTCTGGTAAGTCTTATCTAGTCCTGTTTGATGCTCGTATCAATTTTCTTGTTCCACCAGGTCTCTTCCTGTATGGCACAATTTTGCTCTTGATTCTTCCCGGTTGCTGATGAATATTGACGACTGCCGCGATCAGGCCTCGTTCGCCACACATGTACGTACGAAAGAAGGCTGCGAATCGTGTCATTTTACTGAAACTTCTTAGGTGGTAGTTGGCGTGGTGGTGCTATTGTAAGTATCGATCGGTACTGTTTGTCCCCTTCTGCCATAACAAACAATACTGCAGGTACTTTACGAAGCTCTGTTTTCAATGTACGTGACCATGTCCTTACTATGAATTACTGCGTGGCTAATAGTTCAAACAGTGAGCGCTGCCAAGTTTCGTTGGTGGCTCTTGGTTGTTCTAGTAAGTCCTGTCTGGATTGGTTTTCCTCAGTAACCCTGCTGAGGGGTCTCTGGGCATAGCTTGTTCCAATTCTTCTGCAACTTGGTAAGAATTTGGTGGTACGGAAATCACGATTCTGATTACTATATTCCTACGCAGCCTTTGGGATAGGTATGCTGCTTCAGCGCAGTCCAGTCACCTTCCTCTACTACACTGAAATTTATCCTTTACGTCAAGACACAGTTGTTCACATGTCAGGCCTCTTTCTCTCTCTTGGTATATTATCTCATCCCGGCTTTGCACAGGGCCTCTACCAAACAATACCTTGATTATGGTCACTTTTTGGTACGATTGTTTTCTCTAGCAGTGGATGCACTCCATGCGATAGCCAGATTTTCACTCTCGTCGTAGGATTCTGCGATGATTCCTCTCTTGGTGGCTGGGGCAGCAAGCAACGTTATGGTCTCGGGGGCATTATGTACTGTCCTGAATAAGCATAAAACTACTTTCAAAAGGTAGGCAATCCAAGGTGTATATCGTCTTCGGTGCTATCCTGACGAGATTTAGGACGAACTCTATGATCAATAGGCTGGTCACGTACTCCATCAACAGGGGAATCCTGATGTTGTGCGTGAACGTTCCATTCCACTGCATGAGTATCGGCTCCGGCTGACCTACGTCTGTCATGTATAGCCTGACAGCTCTCATAGAGCTTTTACTCGTGAGACTCAATTTCTCAGCTCTTAAGCTTATCTCACAGTAGATGGTAGATGGTCCTTCGGCGACAGAGTCTGTGGTATGTTGCCTCGGAGTTCATCACATCAGGACGTACGTACTACAGGAACTCGGAGTCAAGCTACTAGCACAGTTTTTGACGTTGTATGATATCACAGTGTATACGAACACTTTCCTCGCAACCCTGAACTCTCGAAACACCGTACGCGAGATACCCAATCAATGCTCCTCGGTGTCGATTCCCCTCTCTAATATCGCCTCTGATGGATCCACTGTGCGGTCAAACAACGAATCGGGGCGCGTGTCGCGGGGTCATTTAGGTATCACTCGGAAGACCAGATATTGCACCAACGGGGAAGTGGTCGACATTGTTGACCTCAAGCCTGAGTCCACCTACACAAGTGAAAATGCAAGCGACAAGGTGTGTTTGGGAGTTCTAATTGTGATAGTTTAGGTCGTACTCACCTATATTACAAGGTATGATCACGAGCCAAGATGACCATATTTATATATCTGCCGAAACTGGGCGCCTGCGTGAAAGGTAGACAGTATGTCTCACACTCTGTAGTACCCTTGATCATATCCTGTGTTAGTTCGAATACAATCACAGCTGTGATAGGCAATGCGCCGTAATATCCTGGATTGAGGAGTCTGAGATGTTCACTGTAGGACAGACCTCCCGGTCGCGATCCGGCCCGTACTATTAGCGCCGCAAAGTTATGTTGACAGGCTCCTCCTCCCGTCTCCTCCCGCCCTGAAAGATCTATATCCAGAACGTGTTTAGATTATCAATACATCTGTCATTTCAGGACTTGGAAGAGGACTATGCGCGTATATTCAGGAACACTTCGAGTCCCTATCTTACGGATGAATGATGTTCAGATTGGTTGGTAACTCGAATGGTGAGATGTAATCGAATTGTCTACTGATTATCTGTTACAACTGATTCAAGTCAAGCTCACATAGATGCGTGTCGCCATTATGATACAGTATAACATAGGAGGTAGTTTTATGGCGTCCCAGTCACTACATTCCATATGTCTCTACCAGTTTCTTCGTTGATTGCTACCCCTCCGCCAGTTGATATTGCGGGGCTCTCTAGCACTTTCGGTGTGTACCTGACTCGTTGCAGAGCGTAATGTCTACTTACGGGATGTTTGATGTGAAACACAGGTGCTGGACTTGTAGGCTCTTGGATCGCGATGATTCTGTATGGGTTGACGTTGGCGCAGGCAAGATTGTTTACCCCTCAGAGTCACCTTTGCTTGTTAGCCTCAACGTTTCTGAAATAGACCTACGTGTACTTCTTGGAGTATCCCGAAGACAACCTGTGGACCAAGGCATTGGTATGCCAATGTCTGTGTCTATCGTTACCTGTGTTATTAATACGCCCGCTCTTTCATCAGGTCTATGTTCTATGGTGAGGCTTTCGTGAAAATTATAATATTATTCAAGATATAAGTTCTCCGTGTTTGCAGGATCATGAACACGGTACACATCATCTTCGGTGAGTTTTGATGGATGTCGAGTGTTAGACAGCTAGTCTAATGAGTACATACTCCAGTCGCTCACGCGGTATACCACACTCAAGTTAGTTTTCCTTGTTGCTTTTTAGTAAGTTGAACATGAAGCTAAGTTAGAGTATGTAAATAGGTGACCAGTGCATTCAATATATCGGCGATGTCTGCCTCTGTCTGGTGCGTGTCTTACTCAGCCATGTCTGTATGATACTGAAAGGAATACATAGGTCCTTACCAGTACGTTATGCCTTCCGTTTCATGCGTATAGAGAGGTTGCTAAGAAACAACAAACCAGGCCACTGTTGCAACTCGTGTACGTACAAAACATCCACGTACAAGTACCTCTTTTCTGATATATCAGTTATCAGTCTGCGATCCTCTGCGTGGTATTATTGTAAGCTGCTATGGGTTAACAAAGTATCACATATTGACAACGGGAGCGATGCAGATATTTGGTGAAGATCTGCATTGCATGTACGTATTTCGTAGTATCTCTCAAGCATGAATGAGCTTACACTTCTTCTTGTTCTTCTTGTTCTTGCAGTAGTAAGCAGCAAGCGGATACGTTGGTTATTGACAGTGATGCTAGTAAGCCTTTCCAAAAATGACCATTGATCACAATTACACATCGTATGGCGTAGGTTGCCCCTATTTTTGCGAATCTTGGTATTAATATTTCCCTTTTATGAAAACTTCTAACTTTTCACATGGCGCATATCTTTTGCAGCTATTTCAATAGGTTCGTCTCGCATTTTAGAAAACATTGATTTTAAGGCTAAGATGATGTCCCTAAAGACGCGGTCATTCGAATGTCAGTCATTTCATTTTTTCGTCAACTTGAACATGCTAGTCTTACATATCCTGAATTTTTGATATAGGGCATTGAGTAGGGAGCTCATTGATTACAACAAGTTTGAGGTACGTACCTATCTGTCCGTACTGCAAGAGGCGCGCCGGTCATGAAGATATATGTATATAGGACTCAGCGACAATCCCGATTTTGACGTTGCAGGCAGTATGTGACACCATAGTTACAGCGACACTCTGTATCATCTTGAACAGGCACAAAACCGTTTTTAAAAGGTCGACGATTACAAAATACATCCAATGATGTCTTTCATTTCTGACATCACTATGCAGAACAAATACCATGATCAACACTCTCATGACTTATACAGTCGACAGGGGATTACTCATGCTGTAGGTGGCATCTCCCGTACTACGACCAGCAGCTTACTCTACTCATCGGGGATAGCCTGGCTGCTATTGCAGAGTTGCTACTAGTATGACTCAATTCACCTCGTAGAACTGAGTGTCGGTATGACCATTTATTGCAGCTAGTTTTGCAGCGACACAGTTTATTATACGTAGGGGCGGAATTAATCGTAGCAGGACGTAAGTTTACATCTATTTCGGATATTTAGAGCCAAGTTGAGTTATATCTCTGGCTATAGTTTACATCAATTCGCTTCTCGCAACACTTAACTCTCGGCATTCTGTACGCAAACTTGGTATCCCTCCCTCGACGTCTTTGCACATTTCCAAGATAAACTTCAAGTTGCGCCGGACGACTGGACAGGATGATGTTGACACGGGACCTACAATCCAAGATAATGTGGATCCTAAAGGGGAAGCAGGCTCAGAGTCCGAATGTGTAAAAGTGGCCAACATTCTCAAATGTAAATGTGGACATACTGGTACAGGCGAAATAGTGAGTCTCCGTAGAAAATATTGTATATATTCTGTCATCTGACGATGATTTATTCTACGCGAAGGTTTAATATTTGATCATCAGATATTGACTTTGCACGCTCAACCTCTTGCCCACATAGTAATCGCCATTGTATTCTTGCGATCCCGAACCTGCAAAATATCATTAGTGAGGCAGGCAACAACTGCTCATTAATGTCGACGCCACTCTCTGATATCGTCTCTGATCGACAGTATCATTTTACTCCAAGTGTGCCAATCAAATGGGTCCCGCCGCGTACACTGCGGATGCTCGGGGGATGGCTCTGAGAGGATGGGCGGAAGCCGAAGTGGCCATCATCGGCCCAGATTATTTGTGGAAGAGATGTTATCAAGGTCGCATTCTAGGGGTCCTCCAGATCTTAGATGTTGGATGTTCGAGGTACATGAGGTGACCCCGGTCAGGTACAAGTTTCATCGAACAAAACGCAGTCGGCTCTGCATGTCAGGGTTTGAACTTACATTTGCTAACTCTCACACTTGCAAGTGATCTGGATGATGTGATAACACGATGCTTGCTTACTGCATGGATCATTTCTCATCAAGACGGCAAGTTGTGAATGCACAAATTATCTACACGCGCATGAGACTACATGATGGGTCTCTTCATTGATTCAAAAGACTCATTAGGGTATCCCTCATGAATTGTCTGCTGACCTCATCAAACAGTCTTTCACAGGCAATAGAAATCTAATAACTTGAACGTTGATAATGATTAGGAAGACATTCTCGCAGGAATGATGTATTCGCCTTACAATTTGCTCAGGTGTCTCACGATGGTAGCTCCAGGGGTGTCCATTAAGTTGCGCCAGAAGTCGGAATTCGCGGTAAGTGATGTTCAACTATATGTAAACCTCCTCCTCCTCGTCAATAATGTTCTTTCAATGACGGAACATTCGTACCGCTCTCCGAGACCAGGCTAAAATGAACATATTGGGCGGCGGATGTCGTGGGCTCTTTCGTGTATCTGCTAGTATCAGAGGATCTGGGCAGCCATGGCCAAAATGGCACCGTGACTAGAGTGTCCGAACGTGTTCAAGTCACCTAGTTCCCTGTAACTGCATGTCGCATCAACTAGATATAACGTTGTCAGAGTTCCGTGGTTGTCCAAAGAGTTTGACATAGGAAAGCTGCTGGATCGACTCATCAGCCAATTTTTTTAATAGTCAGCTACGGAGACTAGAAAGCTGCATGTGAGCGGGAGAAGTGGCAAAGACAAATCGAACCTGCCAAGAGTTGAGGGCGCTTCCTTGTCGCGTGTAAATTCCTTTTTTGTACTACGACGACAATATGGCGCCAGACTTCAAGTTCTCCCACGTAGCCGGATGTCTCCTTACTATTGCTGGCGTATATATTCAGTTAACCTGACCCGACTATATCTGTTCAATGAAGTGCGTTTGGTGCAAGAACATTGTTGATAGGAGCCATGATAGGCTTTTGGGGAAACTGCATTGCGTCGGACTCGGGACATCTGCTATGATCCTGATCATCTAGTAGGACCAGGTGAGCCAGCCCGTTCCCAACATGTACTACTATATCTTGATGAACAGATGAACATGATAGTTCTCATGAGTGTGTAATATCAATGGATTCTAAGGACAGCGGCCATACCTTACAGCGGCCATTGTACTCCATTGTACCATAAGCATCTGTTGCACATACATTTTCGGGGCACCCTGATTGTTGGATGGTTTATATACTTCATTTTGGAGTTTAGTCGTGCTGAAATCCAAGTTCTCCAGAGTACGAAGAAGCCTTCACCCATGTCGGGACAAACTCCACCGCTAGATTCCCTGCTGTCTGAACTGAAAGAGCTTTTTGGCGACCTCGGTACGAGTCCTTCCTCTCATACGGTCTAGTAGCTTACTGATCGTCATGTTCGGCGCAGGAGCCGGTCTTGTCGGTTCTTGGCTCGCCATGACACTTTACGGGCTTGCCTTGGCACAGGTTCGTCAGACAAAACCAGCACCGATCTCTCTATCGATTTCAACTCCATAATTGCAGACGTACACTTATTCTATGGAATATGCAAACGATAGTCTATGGACGAAAGCTTCAGTACGTTCAATCTATACCTCATCTTGGTTGCCCCGAACACGAACTTTATTAGGTCCTCGTTGTCTGGTATGGATAAGATAACTCTCACGCACAATCGATGAATGTTAAGACCTCTCATCTACTAGGGTATTGAACACGGTTCATCTGGTTTTTAGTACGTTCCTTCCAGTCCCCTGGATTCATGATTCGATATTAATATTCCTCAATTAACTGTAGCATCCCATGCCGTGTATCATATTCTCGTACGCTATCCTTAACCTTTCTGATACCTATCGGCTCACAGCCGCTGCAGGTGACAACCGCCTTTGACTTAACGGAAATCACATCTACAGTCTGGTAAATCCTATCTGGAGTCCTGCTTGATGCTGGTGTTGAATTTTTCTGTTCCGCCAGGTCCCTTCCTGTATGGCGCAATTTTACTCTTGATTCTTCCCGATTGCTGATGAATACTGACGACTGCCGCAATCAGGCCTCGGTTGCCGCACATGTACGTACCAAAGAAGTCCGCGAGTCGTGTCATTTTACCGAAATTCCTTAGTTGGCAGTTGAATTTGTGGTGCTATTGTAAGTCTCGATTAGTGCTTTTGGTAACCGTCTGCCATAATAAACAATACTGCAGGTACTTTACGAAGCTCTGTTTTCAATGTACGCATTGGCCCGTGTCATTGATATGGAATGCCACATGGCTAATAGCTCGAGCAGTGAGCTCTACGAAGTTTCGCTGGTGGCTCTTGAGTGTTCTAGTATGTCATCTCTGGATCGGTTCTCTCCCCAGTAACCCTGCTGATGGGTCTCTGGGCATAGCTTGTTCCAATTCTTCTGCAAGTCGGTAAGAATTTGCTGTAGTACGGAAATCATGGCTCTAATCACTATACTTCTACCCAGCGTTTGGGATAGGTATGTTTCAGGGCAGTCCAGTCATCTTCTTTCTCCACTATACTGAAATCGATCCTTTACGTCAAGACACAGTTGTTCACATGTCAGGCCATTTTTTTCTCTCCTGACGTATTGTCTCGTCTCACTGGCTTTCCACAGGGCCACCACCAAACAATACCCTGATTACGACCAATTTTTGGTATGTTTGTTTTTTCTAGCAGTGGATGCGCTGCATACGATAGCCAGATTTTCAACCTTATCGTAGGATTCTGCCATGATGCCTCTCGTGGTAGCTCAGGCAGTAGGCGACGTGATGATTTCGGCAGCACTATGCGTTGTCTTAAATAAACACAAAACTTCTTTCAAACGGTAGGCAATCCAAGTTGTCTATCGGCTTTGGTGATATCCTGACGCGGTTTAGGACGAACTCTATGATCAATAGATTGGTCACGTATTCCATCAACAGGGGGATCCTGATGTTGTGCGTGAATGTCTAATTCCACTGCATGAGCGTTGGCTCTGGCTGACCTACGTCTGTCGTGTATAGCCTGACAGCCCTCATAGAGCTTTTATTCGTGAGACTCAATTTCTCAGCTCTAAGCTTATCTCACGTTGTATGGTAGATGGCCCTTCAGCGACAGAATCTGTGGTATGTTGCCTCGGAGTTCATGATATCGGGACGTACGTACTACAGGAACTCGGAGTCGAGCTACAGTTTTTGACGTTATATGACATTACAGTGTATACAAACACTTTCCTCGCAACCCTGAACTCTCGAAACACCGTACGCGAGATACCCAATCAATGCTCCTCGGTGTCGATTCCCCTCTCTAATATCGCCTCTGATGGATCCACTGTGCGGTCAAACGATGAGTCGGGGCGAGTGTCGCGGGGTCATTTAGGAATCACCCGAAAGGCCACTGGCAGATATAGTACCAACGGAGAAGTGGTCGACATTGTTGACCTCAAGTCCACATATGCGGGCGGGGATGCAACCGACAAGGTATGTTTGGGAGCTCTGATTGTGATATGATATCTTAGATCGTACTCATCTGTGTTACAAGGTATGATCACGAGTCGAGATGACCGTAGTTTATATATCTGTGCCGTCCGTCTGAAATCGGGTGTCTCTGTGAAAGTAGACATTACGTCTCACAGTATGTAGCATCCTTAATCATAGCCTGTGTGAGTTCAAACACAATCAGACTTGCGACAGGCAATGCGCTGTGATATCCAGGATTTCTGAGATGTCACTGCCAATGTGGAACAGACCTCCCGGTCGCGATCCGGCCCGCCTTAGCGCCAGAAAATTACGTTCTCCTCGAGTGACTGTCCTCAGGCCTCCTCCGAAGGCTCCCGTCTCCTTCCGCCTTCAAGAATCTATCTGTGTACTCGTATATTCCGCCGCAGGCAAGGCAACGCGGGTTAGATCACCTAGCTCAGCTGCAAAGGAGACTATATACATGCCATCTTCACTCTGACAGGTTCGGTCTACTCTGCTAGTAGTAACCGGTAACCCTCGAGCTCCGAGTCGATCCCGATACTTTGTGAGCGTTATACCAGTGACCACCATATCTTGGTATCAAAGGATCCAGAACGCTTCGAGATTATCAGTACATCTATATAGAACTCGGAAGGGGATTATGTACAGGTGTATCCAAGAGCACTGGCACCCGCTATCTTACGGATGAAGAGATGTTCAACAGACTGGTTGTCAAAGACTGGTTGGAAACGGTGAGATGTATATGAACTGTCTCAGACTGATTATATGTTACAACTGATTTGGTCAAGTTGACATAGATGCGCGTCGCCATCATGTCATATATAAAGTAGGAGGTAATTTTCTGGCGTTCCTCCAAGTTGACTCAACAGAAATTAGCATCTATCAGTCGTTGCCAGTGAGCGATTTACCAATATTGGAGGCGATGAAACATAGTGTTCCACAGCATAGCAACGAGCCAACGCATCTACGAAGGCTCTGAGTCCGCCCTGTGTAAGCGTTGTCATGTTCGCTATTTCATTCACCTTTCAAGTTGCCAACAAACTATCTGCATCGGTTCAAGGTCGATCTTGTCCTGCCGCGGCAGTGTCGAGGAAGATGGTCGCGGCACTTGAACGCTTCGGAAAGTCGAGCCTTCCGTGGGACCAACTCTGACCACCTGCAGAGACAAAGCGAAAAAAGTGTCTTCAAGTATGCACCGGACGCTAGGAAAGTGATGAGTCGCACCTCGATATCACCTACTGCACGGCGGGCTGATCCCTAGCGACTCTCGCCAGTGTCACAGTACTGGCGTACTGAGTTGCAGTCGCTTCAGTTAAAGTTGTTGCTCGAAGATGCTATTCTCCAAGTCACTGGTAGTCACGGTCTCATGAAGAATGTACCGCAAGTTACGTACCTCTAAATCCCGGTTTCATGCTACATCCTGCTTGCCCCTCAGATTTCAATGCCAGTGATCCAAGCTGAACTGCGTTCAGAGGCTGCCTTACTGGGGGACGATTCCTTGACCGTGGCTTTGATATTACGAGAGCTACTACCATGATACCACTTCCAGAGGCTGAGTTGCTTGATCTTGAAAATGTAAGGCTCTGAAATGTACGGACTGATCTATGTAGATAGATGCTTGCACAGGAACATCCGACAGGGGCTCGTTTTGGTCCGTATATAAAGAGATTATCAAGCCCCGTTGTTGAAGGTAAGAGATATTGTATCTTTACTGATTGCCAGTTGAAATTGATTGATTAAGCTTATGTAGCTACATATATAACTCGCTCAAGAAGTGCCTTCTCGATGTTCTTAAAACTATACTCTCAACATGTCAACACCAGCTCCTCCGGCTACATCCCCTTTACCAGATGAGGTTGCAGCGCTCTTCAGCACCTTTGGTATGTACCCGGCTTTTTTGCGGGATTTGATGTCTACTCACGGAAAGTGAAACGCAGGTGCTGCACTTATAGGCTCTTGGATCGCAATGGTTCTGTACGGATTGGCATTGGCGCAGGCAAGCTCAGGCTTTCCCCTTCAAATTATGTAGTATCGGCTCACCTTAATTGAAACAGACTTATATGTACTTCTTGGAATATCCTGGAGATGGCCCATGGATCAAAGTATTGGTACGACATTCCCCAGTCCTATGCTCGTCATTATCTGCCGAATTAATATATCTATTGTATCGTCAGGTCTACGTTCTGTGGTGAGGCATTATTGGAAATTGTAACGTGTCACAACGATTGACATTGAAATTTTCCATGTTCCAGGATAATGAACTCGTTGCATGTGATCTTTGGTGAGTCCTCACAGATTTCAAGTTCTAGACAACTGCTATAGTGTCTATGTATTCTAGCTGCTCACGCTGTATATCAATCCTTGGTCGGTCCTTTTTGCTTTTCTTGCCGGTGGAATACAAAGCTCAGTATGACGCTAGGTAATAAATGCATTCAACATATCGGCTATCTCTACCGCTACTTGGTGCGTACTATATCTAAGCTTGCATACATGGTACTGAAAGGGATACATAGGTCCTTAGCGGTATGTCATGTCTTCCGTTTTAAGTAATAGGCTGAACAACTGTAAACCAGGCTACTGTTGCACTTCGTGTACGTACATCATACTCTCGTATGAATTCTGCGTCCTGATAGTATTGTTTTATCAGTATGTGATCCATTGTATGGTATTATTGTAAGCCGTCATCAGCTAAAATATCATGCCTTAGCAACTAAGATGCTACAGCTATTTGGTGAAGCTTTGCGTGGGATGTACGTGTTCCATTAGTGCAGAAGCATACATCGCCTTATCCTCCTTTTTCTTTGGGGATCTACAGTAAGCAGCAATCGGGTACGTTGGTGGTTGGGGGCGGTCCTGGTAAGCTTCATAACCCTGGAACGAAATGTTGCTTATAACTGGTGTGGTGCAGGTTGTCCCTATCGTTGCGTACCTCGGTAAATTCTACATCTTATATGTGAGACCAGATCTCCTGACTTTTTGACATAATGCCTATCTTTGGCAGCTTTCGGAATAGGTTCGTCCCATTCTTCGATTAAGCGCTACAATAACCCTGAATTGATACTTTGCAGACACGGTCATCCGCATGTCAGTTATTTTTCGCCTTGGACAAAGTCTTACACGTCCTGAATTTTATATGCAGGGCGTTCAGTACAGAGCTTATTGATTACAATAAATTTGAGGTATGTGCCTATCCGTCTGTGCAGGGAAAGGCGCGGTGATTAAAAGAGATGTGGATAGGATTCAACGACAATTCCCACTTTGACGTTGCAAGCAATATGTGATATCATAGTTACAGCAACACTTTGTATCATCTTGAACAAGCACAAAACCGCGTTCAAAAGGTCAGCGACTCCAAATAACATCCAATTGTGCTCTGCATGCTCACTTCGCTACGCAGAACAAATACTATGATCAACACACTGATGGTTTATGCCGTCAACAGAGGCATGCTAATGGTGTGGGTACATTCTTATATTGTGACTAGACAACCACTCACTCATCTTTAATATAGCATGGTTGCTATGGCAGAGTTATTACTTGTAAGATTCAATTTCAACTCATGCAGTGTGAGTATGTGTGACACTTTTTGTTGTAGATGGTGATTCGGCGACACAGTTTGTTGTACGCAGCAGCAGAATTCATCGTAGCAGGACGTAAGCACACCACGACCTCGCATCCTCAGAGACAAATCAGCTCATATCTCGGGCCCTAGTCTATGTCAATTCTCTCCTTGCAATTCTTAACTCTCGGCATTCCGTCCGCGGCAAAGGCGCCACCCCTTCTTCCTCAACATCACTCGCAATCTCTAAACTGAGCTTCCGCAGAACGACTGGACAGAACAACACCGACACGGGACCTACGATCCAAAGCAGTGTGGATCCTAATGAGAAAACAGGCTCGGAGCCATTCAACACTAGCGCAGATACGGTTGACATTTCTCACTGTAGTAACTGTGGTCGTAGCAGTGCAAGCGAAACGGTAAGTCTCCGCAGGAAACCCATATGTTCTGGCATTTAATATTGATTCACTTGTCAAGGTCTGATCCTCTAACGTTGAACATTGGACACTCAACCTTGCCTCATAAACTATTGCTGCCACGTTTCAGCCGACCGTTTCTTGTCTCCTTCCTTCAGATACCATACATAGAGTACCGTTGTGCCATTGTATCGATTCTATACCACAAAGCGACGATACATAAGACTCTACCAGTGTTTTACAATGTTGGTTCAGTCGGAAATTAATAGTAGTACGCAGTGAAGGGGATCCCGCTGGATGCAAATTGTTCCGAACTTGACATGGGAATAAGATAAGGTTACCTCCGGTGATACATCTCCGATTCCGGATACACGTTTTGCCTTTACATTGACTTTATGCCTCTTTACGCCCGCAAACTTGGAGGGACTCCTCTATTTTACAGCCCTCGAAACTTGAATCTTCTGGTTGAAGGATATGAATATCTACCACTGGCAATTATCTGCATTCAAATTGAAGCCTGGCATGCGGCATGTTCCCTTCCCATTCAACTCACCTGACACTCACCAGAAACTGCGATCTGCTCCGCAGTCCAGTAGGAACTCGCAGGGATTGCAGCCCGTATCATGATGTACACTCGTTTATCCAACCTTTAGCCTTCAACTATCAGCGACCATCCGAGTCGAGTCCTCGAGTGGGAAACATATACACGTTTCGGATTATCACCTTCTCAACGGGGAGTTCTGAACACGGGAATACACACGATATGTTCAACAACGTCAATGAAATCATGGAGGCTCTGCTACGGATCTTGTTGAAGACATTCTGCATGTAGACATTCTGTATGTAGCAGTGTGTAGCCTGCTTCAGCATACGGGCCTCAGAAAAACACCGACTCCACAGTCGTACATTCAAGACGGTGCCAGCTTCTTCTTGGTTTGATTGATTCGGAATTGATTAGTGCACAGACACGGTGTGTGAAAGGTGAGTCCCCTTCCGAGTTCCTTGGATATGTCACTGAGTTCTTCCTCAGGCTCTTGTGAAATTTCACCTCGAGAACTCCGAGTAGTCCTATCATAGGTTCAACTACTTAAGACGCCTCAACGAGTGCCCCCAGGTTTCCGTACTATATTCTCTGTCGTCCTCGACACAATACCTTGCCAGGGATGTCTGCGCAAATTCTTCAAGTCACTGCCGGGATTGCTTTGCCAGAGGATATTGAGATGCTCTTCGGGAGCTTCGGTACGTGATGTTTCCGGAGGTTACCAATTTGCATTTACAAAGTACGGAACTTAGGTGCTGGTCTAGTTGGCTCTTGGATTGCAATGGCGTTGTACGGACTAGCTGTAGCCCAGGTAGATTCTCTGACTTTTCTGCTCAAAAAAAATTGAACCCTGAAGTATAATATAGACATACGTGTACTTCGTGCAATACCCTCAAGACAGCCTGTGGATGAAGGCACTGGTACGTTGAGCGAGTAATACTATACCCTCCTAGATATATTGATTGATAAAATCACTCCCGTCCGTATCTGCAGGTTTGCTCTCTTGAGTACGTTCGATACCAAAACCTTCTTAGTACTAACGCTATAAGTCTCGATTTGTAGAAGCCTCAGTACGCTGCATGCCATCTTCAGTAAGTCGTGTTTGATCTTGAGTTCTGTGATAGTGCTGACTTCGAACCCAGTGGCACATGCCATTTACGAGATCGTTCGTGCTCTTGGTCCTGTCTGTCCTGGCTCTCAGGCTTGCTGACTGGCATTTCGATAGATGACGAATGCGTTCAGTATTGTTGCAATCGACGCTACAGTCTGGTATGTGCTGTCCTCCTTCAATGTACTGCCTACTCATGGATGTCTTATCACATAGGTCATTACCTGTATGTCATCGCTTCACCCCTCCTGGTATGTGTAACCACTGAATCGATGCAAAAGGCTTCGATTGCAGTTCGTGTACGTACGGGAAAATCTAGTAGAGATGAATCTCCGTGCTGATAGGTTCTGCCGTAGATTGTGGTTAACTGCGTTATTCTACTGTGAGCCTCCTCATTCTGCTACCAGTATATTGTCTAGACACTTGATATTTATGTTTTCAGCTACTTCGTAAAGCTCTGTGTTCAATGTGAGCGTTCCTTCGTTATCCACAACTTCCGATAACTCACGCTCTTGTGGGTGATTCAGTGAGTAGAAGAGCAATCCGCTGGTGGTTGACAGCTACTCTGGTAAGTCATTTATCGTGATATGGTATACCTCGTACAGTTCTGACCGCGCATTCCACTTTGCAGGTTGCTCCTATCTTCATATATCTAGGTGAATACACTGTATACCAGAAATTTCCTCGAATTACTTTCTGATTCTGATTACCACTGTTATCAGCTTTTGGACTAGGTCTGTGTGTAATCTGGGTAGTACCGTCACCGTGCTGACTCACTACTCGTTACCCAGACACAGTTATCCGAATGCCGGTCGTTCTTCTCATCCCGCGTATGATTATATATTGATCAAATCGTATCCAGGGCTCGTACCAATGAGATAAACGATTACGACAAATTCCAGGTACGCTGCACTGTTTTAACATGAACGATCTTATTATATACAGTCATTGGATCATACATAGCACTCAACGGCGGTACCCATGCTGGCAGCTCAGGTTGGCTGCGATGCCCTGATAACAGTGGTACTTTGCATCATCCTGAACAAGCACAAGGCTGGGATCAGAAGGTCAGGGAGTCAGCGGGCATGTCATGCAACAAAAATTAAAACAGTCAACAGAACGAACACTATACTCAATACGCTAATGGTCTACGCGGTCAACCGAGGTGTTTTGATGTTGTGCGTAGTGTTTTTCCGTGCACATCTGTATGAGCGTTTCGTTGATGTGTTTGCCGGGGTTAGCCTAGTAGCCATGGTAGAACTTGTCCTTGTAAGATGCAGCTTTCCTTGTGCTTACCACTTCATACTCAAGCTTTATTGTAGATGACTACCCAGCCGCAAGGCAGCTTGAAATATGTGGCAGCAGAGTTCATTGTCGCCGGACGTGAGCATACATCCACACTCAATGCCCTAATGAGGCATCTTTACCCACTATCTTGTGGCAGTTTATGTCAACTCTCTTCTTGCGATGATCAACTCTCGACATTCTGTGAACCGAGTAGCCAACGAGCAGTCCTCAGCCTCGGCCGGACACTCAAGTAGCATCGCCTTCCGCCATCCGACTGACCCTTCCGGCGACGTTAGACCTGTCGGGCAAGCCAGTGTAGGCTTTGGCAGAAAGACAGCCCTACGACGTTCCAGAGAAGACGCGGTTGATGTTGTGGATCTTCAGGTTCAGCCAGCTGCGACAGGGAGCTTAGATGACATGAGCGAAAAGGTTAATTTCTGTTTGATTCAACTCATACAACCAAAATCTGATTTCTCTTGCCAAGGTATGACACTCCAGCTCGTCTTCCTTCTATTTTAATTGTGTTTGGATACCACCGTATATTGGCACTTATCATGTAGCAGTCCAAACCTTGTTTTCTATTTGTTTCTGAATTCGTCTATACTATGTTCCTTCTGACTGGCAACTGTAGCCGTGTGGTAAGTCGGGCGGGAATCTGGAAGGTAATCGAGGGGGTGTGATAATGCTACAGAGCGACGTGATACTTCGCCGCCATAGTGAGAATTGTTACATATCTCGGGGAAGGTCACACGGTCGTTGAACTGGCCCAAATGTGATAAAGAGTCGTTAATTAACAATTACTACTCTTCAGCCAGATCGATCAGCACTGACGGAACATATCTCAAGAATTGAGACGGCTTACTTTATCGTTAGCATTATCGTTGCTATACGTCGGCTTCAGATCAACGATCTCAATGACCTCTTCACCGCCGCTGCGAGCCACTTTGTTTCTCACATACAAGCGATCCCGGATTGCGAGACTTAATGAAGGCCTTGTATCTCGACTAGATTGCGGAGAAGATGTACCAGGCGCGATAGTTGCCAGCGGCCAAGCTGGCTCCCCGGCTACTTGGCGTACGAGATTCCGGGAGTTCAGAGTTGCGAGGAGGGAGTTCGTGTAAACTGATATAAAACAGATAAGTCGCCTTGCTCACGATACCTCGAAAGGGAAATGAAAAGGTACTGACGTCCCGCTACGATGAATTCTGCTGCTACGTACCATAAGCTCTTCCGCCATGTCACAATCTGTTATACCTTGTTAGATCGAAGGCGGAAGTTCAGCAGAATAGAGCATCTCCGTACAAGCAGAAGTTCTACAATTGCCACCAAGCTATTTCGTACAGAGAGAAGTATCAGATTTAGACAACGCGCACAGGAATAGAAATTTGCTCACAACATCAAGAGTCCCCTATTGATAGCATATATAATCAGAGTCTTGAGTACAGTGTTCGTCCTATACTTAGTAGATGAGAATACTGTAACACGATCAAGTAGCAGATTGACGCACGTTTTGAAAGCCGCTCGGTGGTTACTCAGGATGACACAAAGTGCTGCGGATATCGTGATATCGCATGCCACCTGGGTGACCAATAGAGGGATTGTGGTAGTATTCTGGGCACCAATAAGTGTTGGACAATCGTCGATAAAATGAATTAAGATATACCGTAAATTTGACGAAATCAACGAGTTGTTTGGCTGCAGCCCTGTGAAGACGAGTTAAGATTCACATCAAGACCAAGGCCAAAAGTACAAACATATGCACGACCATATCTTGATCCAGAGAATCAAATGAGCGTCACTTAGAATGCTTCTTTATCCAACGAACCAACAGTAACACATACCCACTCCAAGTCCTACCGATGCAACGAGTCAGATCTCGTCTGTTATCCTGCAAAAAGGGAGGCACGTACCAAAATGAAAGCCAATCGGAATCGTATATGAAGCTGAAGGTCAGGTTTTGCACACATAGCTCATAGTATCGAATGATATGACACGAACTAGAATGATTGTCAAACACCAGCGAGTCTTTTTAGCAGTTACTGTGTCGGCTCGTGAGTACTCGTGCTATCGCGTGAAACAAACGAATACGTGCGTTGAAAGCAAAGGTTCACGAAAAACCTGGAACTGTTGAGTGCGATATAGAGGACGCCTATGGTAATCCAGACTCACAACGATACGAGACAATCAATGATGATCTGATGAGTGTAGCTATAAGAATAGAAGTAATGAACCTAGATAAGTTCGCACGTACATGTGTTCCGACTGAAGCCTATATTCCGGTATGAGCCTAATTTCTTTCAGTGAGATCGTTATAGGTCAAAATCGACATACGTCTAAAGACCTGGAGCGTGCCGAGGAGCATATTATCTCAGTACATCATAGAATGGTATAAGGGCAAGACCTACCAAACCGGCGCGGTAATAGCTACAAGGTCGAAAGCATTCGTTACCTATTGCGCTGTTTTTCAGGGACAATTGAAGAGAAAGTGCAATGAGAACGTACAAGAATTTGATAAATGGCGTGAGCAGCTATCATCAGGATGAGGCTTGCTATATGATTATTGCATTGAAGAAGACTCACTAAAAGTTAAATGCAACGTGTTCAGCGCTCTAGAAGAACGGGTGTTAAGATACAGCTTCAGCGTTTACTTCAAGCTTGTCCGTACCCGAGAATGCAGACCTGAGGAAAGAAATAAGTATCATAGTGCGCAAAGGGAGAGCTCAAAGACTAATACATACTAAGAGCTTGATCCATCGCCTATCTTGCGGATACTCCGAGAAGTATATATAGGTCTAAACACTATAAGACGTAATCGGGAAAGGTAATGGGAAAGCCCACCTGTGCTAGGGTAAGTCCGTATAATATCATTTCTAACCAAGACCCTATTAATCCCGCTCCTAATGTTTCGGTAGCGGTGAGCATCAGAGAAACGGATTAAGGTAAGGGGACATACCGAAACTACTAAAGAGTTCCTTGACCTCCTTCGGCACCGAGATTTCGGTTGGGACAGACATGAGTGCTTGAGAGTTGAGAAGAATACAGGTTTGGGCATGCACCGCAAATATATATATGGCGCCAGAGTCGACTTGGGTTACCGATGAATAGTGCCTTCATCAAGGGACAACTGTGTGTTATCAAGCTGCACAGCGTTATCGCTCTGTTTAAAATTGCATCCATAGACTAAGGATTCTAGCTCTGTGAAGCCATCTTGAACATTTGTTGAACAGTTCAATATAGATCGCACCGGGCCTTTCCAGGTCTGGTGAAAGTTGATGCAACGTTCGTGCCTCAGTCAAATCGTAATAGTGTATGTTGAAACCAAAGACGTACATGTAAGCAATATGCAGAGACTAATTAACTATAGCCCCCGCATCGTTAAACGTCCGGCTACCACTAGACACAACCAAGGTTGCAAAGGTCAGATGCGACGGGATCACCATGTGCACAACAGTAAAATCAACATCATGACGTTAGTTACTCCACATTTGTACCCTCGCCCTGCATGAGCCTGCATGGATGCCATCAGCTATGCAAATTTTAACAGTGATTAGAATGAACCTTGTCAGCCTCTGCGAACGGCCAAACCCGATTATCCGGGTCATTAGCATTCCGAACTTCATGTGTGATAGAATCCTCACGCGGAGAACACTTAAATCAACATTGTATCAACGAGATCAATCGTGGAACCATACTCACGAGTACGAAAGGACCCTCGGACTGCATAGATTTGTCAGCTTGGTGAATTGTAGTATTGCTCAAAACAAACCCTCTTGGTAGTTTTTGCAAACAGCCAAAGAACATGATATAGATGGCAAAAATGATCGCCGTCTCAAGCTGTGCGTACCAAACTCCTAAAAAAACCCTAGTAAGCGTAGTACTTGTATCCGGGATAGACCCAACATGCACCTCGTGTTCTGCTCTCTCCTTCGCCTATAGGGTTCACAGTAACGTGAACACCGCCAGTCCACAAGGAGTCCAGAACCTGAGACTGTCATAGTGGCCTCGATGTTGTTGTTGAGTGAGTGTATAAAGTGAGGTGAAGAAGGACTCCTGCGTGTGGGGCCTTCAGAGGCGCTTGCTATACAGTAAACTCCCTTTGTCGCGGTGATTGCTTAGCTACCTGGATTCGGTTGATAGAATTTTCAATATCCAATGGTGATACGATGCATAGGACAAGCGGATGTGGCATCCAATAACATCGGCCGCGCCGAACTTGCTAGTAGCTTGTAGATGTGAAAAGACACAGCCTCGGTTCTGCGCAAAGCGTTAGCAAGCTATCACCGCCAGGTCTTTCCTGGATAGCCTTGTATTCCTTATCCCAACAAGCCGATATGATGATCGTGATTCGTTGTCGAGTACCTGGGGCTGCGAGATCTCAATGCGAGCAGATGGAAATCAAGGAATACGTGGCTACTTGCGTTCCGAAAAGCTTCCTTGAAACTGCAAATACGGTTTATTGCCACTCGTGTGCATGAAGTACCGCAATGCACCGCCATGTCTGACTAATCCCTTATACAAGTTCGATAGACACACCAGCGAGAGATGGACGGTACAGACAGGGAACAATTATTGCGATTTCCGAGTGCGTGGGGTCACAGTACGGTTGCTTCAGCATGTTCGAGGGCCCCTCCCGGGCCGGGATTCTCAATGCGTGACTGTATGCCGGCGTGACTCTCGGCTTACCGGCTTGGTGTGGGTGTGCCAATTAAATAAATAACCAGCTACGTTTTCTTTCCACCGCAGCTTCAAGTAACTTTATAAACTTCTATCTCTTGATTTATACAGGAAACACATGCATAGACGTTCTTTAATGTTTTTATGCAATCTCCCGTTGTAATTTCCCGTCCATATCTTTAGCGCCTGATAAGAACATTGACATCCGGCGCTTTAACGGCTGCAAAACGTCCAGCTGTTACTCGGAACAAAGTCCTAGCATGAGCATCTTGGTCAGGGTGACTTATTCGACAAACGGTGAACCAGCCTATGGCTATAGTTTTATTCAAATGCAAGTTGTGGAATATTCCAACCGATGGGAAACAATTAATGATTCATCACTGGGTGCATTTTAGAGGTATGTTGCACGCATGCGAGTTGACGGACACGTTCCCCGCCGGCAGAAATGCAGCACGGAAAGCATAATACCGGTTATCGTGCGGTCCAAGCGAAGAGTCCCCGGGTCGGAGATCGCAAGCATGTATTCCCTGCAATACCGCGAAGTACCGCCATGCATATGCGACGCATTCGAAATTGACATGGGCACGTCATTACAGTAATGAGATGCACGTCAATTAGATACTTACTGATATCAGGCCATCTATATTTCAAGCATCCGGGAGCTATACAATATTGATGACCCTGCAGAGCGTGTCCAGGATGCTTGTGAGATGATGCCATATAGTCGCTGCAGCCGTGCTAGACTTGGGTTGATGACCGTGTAAGTACGACCAATGGATGACGGCCTCTTCAGCATGTACTACCAGTGGAACGGCGTCACTTGATGAAATTTGAAAAGACAATAGCGTATCGACCAATGATAAAACATTAGCCATCTGTTCGCAGCGTCGATAGGATTGACATACGATTCGAGCACCACACCTATCGCGCTTGACCTGGCAATGTAAGTGTGGAGACGTATGGACTGGCCACGACGCTCAAGATATGTAGTCAAGGTGCTGATGACAAAGACCGAGTGCTTCGCCGGAACCCATACTGACAGTCCATTTCCACCCTTTTTTAGGGGGATGGGTAGACATGTGTAGACGGAAATCGAACTTCTGGCAGGGGCCTTCAGTCCTCCGCGGTGTTTCTTACTTGTGAATCGGTTCGTATATTTGTCCAAAAGCGGCAGGTGTGAGCAGAATCGGACTGACGCGGTCGAAGTCAAACGCCACCTCGCGTGCAATTCGACGGACAGTCTGGAATGGAAGCCTGGAAGACGAACAGAAGCTCGAATCAGAGGTGAACGCAATCACATGTGAGAGCTGATTGGATGTTTACGGCAGGGGAGCTGCCTTTACGGGAAACAAAGCTGTTCTGGTGAACTGGTGATACTTGGGTCCGTGATGGACGCGCGACTGGCGGGTCCAGAGGGGAGGCAGTATTTCCAATTGAGTGGCTTAGGTGTGAACGTGGAGGTGGCCTGCAGAGAGATGTATGTTAAGCTTTAGAAACATACGAGCCCTTGCTTTGTATGGACATACCGCCGGGGAGCTACGAGTCAAGGAACAGGGGTTCGCTTGCGCCTCCCACGTTACGTATTTTGTTGCTACGCAAGGTCAACCCTGTATGTGCTGTCGTCATTAGCCCTTGCGTCCCTCAGGTGGTCCATGCTTGAGAAAGAGCTCTGGCTGGGCACCCGCTGCGCAGTCAGAGAAGAAGCTGAATAAGTCGGTGTGGGTGGACCGAGTGTGTTGAATGGGAAGGGGAGGTCGATCGTCGGGACTCTCGGCAGACGATTATGGCAGTGAGCGTGACACATGGTGTGACACGTTCCCGATATAGTGGGCGTGCCTGTGTGGCGTAGGTCACGCGTGAGAGACTGTTTAGGGCCGGGGATGGCAGGGAAGAGACCGATTTGAGAAACAATGAGTCGAGTGAGTGGTAGAGAGATAAGATGGGGAGGGCGGTGGCGGCGGGTCGGAGAGTGAATGTGCCGGGATCAGCCGATAGGATGAATATGCGTATTTTTTCCGTATAAGACGATTGCTCGGGTCATGCCCTTTCTTGCTCCTTTCCTCTTCGAGTCGATTTCTCCCCTTTTCTGGCAGTGCACCCCCGAGTGTCTCCCTCATCGAGCCATCACCAAATAAGTACACAACCACCGCCTCATCCTCATCACACTTTTGGTCCCCCCACAGTGCATGGCCTTTCGCCTCGTCGCTGTCCCGCCGCCGCCATCATCGTTGTCGTCGTTGTCGTCGTCAAATATAACACACATTCAATCTCATCAACTCCCAAGAAAACTCACCGCCGATAACTCTTCGTACGCACAATAACCCCTCCTTTCACTCCCAATCCCAATAGCGACCACAACAGCAACCCAGCTCTCATGCCTGACGCCGCTTCACCTTCAACCAAGAGACAGCGCTTGGAGCCCATTGACCCAAGCGCGCCCGCGATGATGACAACCGGAGACGACGCGTTTATTCAGGACCACGACGCGGTAGAGAGCGGCGGCGACGACGACGATGAAGAGGAGAAGCCAAAGTCAGACAAGAAAGCGGGCAGGAGGAAGATCAAAATTGAGTTCATACAAGACAAGTCCAGACGTCACATCACTTTCTCGAAACGAAAAGCTGGAATCATGAAGAAGGCGCGTCAATCCTATTTTATCTTTCTAAACCCGCATCTAACTTGTATTCATTACTCGTTGTTCTTCATGTCTTCATATACTCGGTCGTGGTCACCGTTATACACCCATACTTTCATCTGTCACGTACATACATACACTCTTGCAACACATAGGCTTATGAGCTTTCGACCCTCACCGGCACCCAGGTTCTTCTACTCGTCGTCTCAGAAACCGGGCTCGTGTACACCTTCACCACTGCCAAACTTCAACCACTTGTTACTCAGCCTGAGGGCAAGAATCTCATTCAAGCATGCCTAAATGCTCCGCACGGGCAACTTCCTTCTTCTATGCCTGTAGGCACACCTTTGGGCCGCTCTTCTGGTCCCATGAACGTAAACAACCCACATACACCGAGTACACCCTCCGCCCCGCCCAACGTTCCTGGTGGTCTTGCTATTGGTGGCAAGGACGAGGACAGCACAGACGGCCATGACGGCCATGAACAAGTCCCTGGTATGCCTGAAGTTGGTCCTCCGCCAGAGACTAACGAACGTGCCTCACGAAAACGTCGACGCACGTCCGGCGCAACGACATCACCAGGTGGACGCGGTGTCGCTCCCGCGCCACCACCTTCTGCCGCTGCTGCTCCTCCACCTACCGCCACCAGTCCCCAACAGACCTCTCCACAACAAGGCCCTTCCGCCCCGTCTACCTCGCCACATTCAAGGTCAGCAATGCCCCTCCCGAACCCTCTTGCCATTCCTCCTGGGCCTGGGCCTACCCAGCAAGCACAGATGCAGCCCCAGAGCCCGAGCTACACTGCGTATCCCAGTGGAGATCCCAATGGCATGTATGCTGGTTACGCGAACCAACCTCCTCCACCCGGACCTCCGCAGTACGGTTATCCTCCTCCACCTCAAGGGCACGACCAGCAGCAAGCTGGGATGGCTTGGGGTCCTGCGCCGGGTGTACAGCAGGGTGGCCATTATGGCAGGCGATGAGGCTGTATGTGAGCGGGCATGTCTGCGTGGAAGGAAATGGACTGGTGTTTTGTCTTGTAACGTGTTGTCTTGTGCTGCTAAGTTTGCATGGAAGTCGAAGTCTCAAAGAAGGGTCTTTTTTGTTTGTTCTTTCTGCTTTTTGGAGTTGGAGGCGGAGGAAGCGGAAAATATACGCCTTCCGCGTGCTCATACCATTCTTATTGTACCTCTTGTTATCCCCCCGGTAACCGAAGTACAGTACGTACTTTAACTGCGTACTTCCTCGCCGTGGTGTTCTCTCGTTTCTGTAGGTGTACACGACAGCTCTCTCGTTCTCTCTCGCGCTCCATCCTCGTCCCTTTCTTGGTCCTCCTCCCTCCGTCGTCTTCCTCCATGTTCTGTTGTCTCACTCGCGTCTCATGTTCTCGTACTGGTTCTCCCTTGTAACGACGTGCCATGATAAAGTACTCAGTACCTCCCGTTACTTGTTATCCTCACCCCCTCCTCTGTCCCAAGGTATATATCCCTTATCATGTTTAAACTGTAGCCTTTTAGTGTCTCTCATCCTAACGTCAACTCAAACGTTTCTCTATTGTATTTAGTTCCGGAATATAGACTGCGTTATCGTATATGCGTCTGCAGTACTACATATAACGAACCCAATCTCGTTCCAAACGTGGCAGTCTTTATTCAATGTCTGTCGACATGATGATCCGCGTTCTGCTATGGAGTTGATGTATACTATATGGAAAGGAAAACATCCCGGGCAAACATATATAAATACATACTGTATTGTACCGATATCTCGAATCCCCCAAAGCAGCCCAAATCACACAGCCCAATCTCAAGATATACTTCCGCGATGGCGGCGGCAAGTGAGCATCTCTCGTTCAATCTAGGCGAAAGTTCTCTTCCCTCCACAGGCTTTTCCGTGATCCAGGGAAACGGATTTCGGTTTTTATCATTTCCTACTCTTATATCTCTATCGATGATGGTGGATCTAGCGATGTCTTTCCCAAGTCGCGAAGCAAGGCCCTTTGTCCCACTTTCGGAATTCTTGGTTCGGACATGGACAACGTTTACGTAACACGCTACTAAACAAACCTGTGTGTGAATGGTGTTCTTTGCCCAGAACCTTTACCCTTCAATATGTCTACAAGATAAATGGGCTTCCCCTACGAAGGATATTAACTCGAATGTCTTATACACGAGGTTGTTTGATTTCTTACAGGCGTATCTCCTTGCAGCCTGTCAATGGTATCGCCCGTATAATCGGCGGTTCTAACACTATCATAGTAACCTGGACCCACCTGAACGCGATGCATTTTTAAGGCTGCTAGTGCCAAAAGTAAAGTTTCGGACAGGATGAACAGATTACATTTGCACTTCATGAACACAAGAAACTACGACTATATCATACTACGCTATACGACAAACGAGGTAGCAATGCAGGTGCGGCGAAAGCGTGATTGCAAGATTTGCAGCGTTGGCGCAAACGCAACCGGGTATGTTTTTATTCTACGAGAGAAACCAAAGGGCCACAAACAACACTCCTTTGCCAGACGACAGTGAGTCGACTGGTGGCGCAACGCGCTCTTTATCTTTTTTCTGATTTTTTCCCGAATCAAAATTTGCCGCTTCCGGTCCCGGCGGGAGCGGATGGCACCAGAGGGACTCTATGTTGCTGTCCGCAGACCAAGAGAGGCCAGTGCCTCTGCAACGCGAGTGTCGAAACTCGCAGTGGCCTGCCGTCGATGCGCATCTTGAAGTGCGACTTCCAATTGCTTCAAGGTGATGGGCGAGCTATGTGGTAATGCATCGCGCAAATATTGTGCCGTTTCGTCATCTGCGCTCGGTAATGGAGGGGAAGGGCAATAGAGTAGGGGCGAAGTGAAAAGAAGGTGAAGAGGTAAGCAACGACGACGAGGCGGAAGGATGGCTTACCACTAGGTTCAACGGCCAGTGCTCGTGATATATGGATATCCTCACAAGCATGATCCCGACACTCTCCTCCGCCCGGGATCTCATACCGACATATTTGCTTTGAAGGGTCCGATAGCCACTTGTCGAATGTAGCTGCTTTCAGAAGCCTAAGATCCAGATCGTAGGAAATATCAGGTCCGGATGAAGAAGCCGGAGGATTGCGCTCATTGTACGCGGGACAGTCAGCATAGAATGATGAGGAGCGTAAGAACGAACGCAAAAGAGGGTAAGAAAATAGAGTAGAATGATAGGCCGTAAATCTTTTGGATACTTCTGGTTGCGCATCGGTGTGCTGAAAATTACACCGGAGTCATATTAGTTTAGGTTAAAGCAACTTGACGTGCTCCCAAAGCGACTTTCAAAACGATGACGCACCTGGGTCGACGATGCTTCAACTGGTGAGCGCAAGACGTCGACTTCCATATCTGCCAAAAGGTCCTCTACTGCTTCGGGAGTTGTTGATCCGAAATGTTCAACCTGCGGGATATTGGGAAGAAAAGAAAAAGGAGGATAGAAAGTAAGGTATACAAGATAGATGATGCAACAACGGATAGCAGTTATGTAATGAATGGGGGAGAAAGAAGGGAAAAGACGGGTGGTTAAGCAAGGTTCTCAATGACCGTAAACTGGGCGGCACAGACAGGGGAAGGCATTCTCGGCACATATTCCTGCCGGGCTTCTATAGTAAGGACTGTCAGCAAAATGCAAAACAAGAAGAGGAGGGTACCGATAATATTGGGGGAGCAGGTTGAAGCGTATTGCAAGGGAGAGCGCGACCAGATGGGCAGCAACATGACATAAGAAACGACAGGTGAGTGAAACTCAGAGATGGAACGGAGAGAGAACGTGAGGACACGTGCCTTTATCTCCCGTTGTAGTATGTTCCATCGTGCTAGATGCTACGTCTACAGCAGGATTCCTATAGTCAGCAGTGAGAAACTGAAGAAAACAGAAGTAAGGACCAATTGGTGTGGTGGGATCACTGATTGACTCAGAGGGTCGTGCTAAGGCGGAAGCTAAGACTGGAAACGATGAGTCCCCAAGTGAACAAAAGATAAAGTTTGTACGTACTCGGTACGACCGTAGCTTCTCTTGTCTCTAAGCTAGGAAGTCTCAAGGACGCAGATGCAATCCCTTCATCTTCTTCTTGCTTTACAGATACTGGGGTGTTCATTACAGAATTGTCCGAGGCCGAAGGCGGAGGCGTTGACATATTCGAGCTCTGTCGGGACAAATCAGGCTCAAAAAACAGATAGGGGATAGTGACCTCGCGTACGGTAGTGAGTTTGCCAAGTCGGGCACGCTCTCTTTTGGCAATGAGTTCTCTCATTCGCCTGATTTCTTGTTCCTTCTCCAATAAAATAGCAGGTGATACAATGCCATTCCGCGATCCTATCGAATCAACTGAATTCGAGGCCCCCAGACGTGAAGGTGGCCGAGAATAGTGCGCCTGGGGCCGATAGGTTGATCGATAGTCGCCATATCCATTGACAGTATCTTCGACCTCATCTTCGCTATCACTGAGGTTTATTACCATCCGCCGCGTACCAGTCAACCCTGCAAAAGATTGTGGTTTCTTACGTGGGGCATTGGACTGGTAATAGGTCGCCCCATATCCGTAGCCTTGAGAACGTGATGCCCCAGGATCCATATCGACGAAATCGGCAGCAACAGGACGCTTTGTAGCTCTACGAGAACCGGCGGAATGTAGCCCCGAATGTTGTCCCGATGGAGTATCGCTTTTGTCATCTAGTAATGCAGACCCCCCATCAACACTTCTCTCCTTCGAATTACGAGTAGACCCTTCTGGTGATCCGGACTCCGTGCGCGGCGGTGGGACGATCTCTGATATAGTGATAATATCGGACACTGAGGTAGAGCGTGGTGTGGAGGCGTTCGACTGTGGAGACTCCCTGTTAGCAGATAGACCAGGGATAGCATCCACATCCATGTCGTCATCGCCACCAGGAGACTTGCTGTCAGTGCTGACAGCAGGAATGCTGTTCAAAAAATCTTCGACCGTCTTCGTTGGAACGACCGGCGGCGCCATATCAACATCCTTCGCCTCGTTGGCAAGTGCATACGAACTTGAAGCAGCTGCAGCGTTCTTCAGCTTGCGGGAGGCCAGAACAGCTTTGCGCGCCAACAACTCTTGTCTTCTCTGCTGCTCCATATCGAAAAGACTAGGCTGTTCACCGGAAATAGGTATTGAGGTAGATGCAGATGGTACGAATAGAGGTGCAGTAGCGGAAAGCTGCGATGCGGGACCCTCTGCCGGAGCACTCGCCGAGGTACGTCGGGGAGCAGGTGGCTTGCGCGGCAAACTGGGATGCGCATGAACAGGTCGGGGAGGGGTAGTAGCGTGTCCCGCCCCTGTGTCGGAACGTTGATTAAGATGAGACGGTGGAGACATCGGTTCTGGGGAACCGAACACAGCTGTCGATTCGGGGAGCCCTGTCACATCCAGATTGATGGGTAATCGCAGATTAAGCTCAATGAAAACGTAATAAACAATCTCGCGACTGAGACCGCAGCTAACAAGATATTCTGGAGGAACCCCCCAACCCAACAAATCAAGTACCATGTCTTTGGCGGTATTGTATTGAGCTTGAGTCACTAAGGGAGAAACGCCAAGTCCATCAAAAATCTATTGAAATTATCGAGAGGGGGCTGAAACTGACTGGATAATCCGGGCCTTACGTGCTCTTCATCAACAAGCATAGCTTCATTTGGATAAGAAACGGAGCGATGGCTTGCAGCAGAGATTGTGGCTGAAGTCGGGCCAACGGACTGGTCTAAGGTAGCGGGCGCGGGTTCGGTCTTGACCGCTATGGGTGCTGTCGTTGGCAGTTTGATTGCAGGTGAAGCGGCTGAGCTCTCGTTTAGGGAGAGTTTAGGCGGCAGCGGCTGGTGTCTTGATCTCGGATTGGGCGGAGTCGCTCGTGGGTTTGCTGGCTGTTGTGGAGGGGATTTGTGTCCAGGGGTTGATTCCGAGTCGCTGATCTCGCCTTCTTCCCTGACTTCATCCACTTCCATCGGCTCAGGAGCAGGAGCAGGTCGGGGGATGGCCGCAGAGGTCGTAGTTATTGAAGCTGTAGAAGACGCACCGAATGATGGCTCTTCTGTGCCATAGTCAAGTTGGATCGAAGCAGCAGTAGAAACAGGGCGAGGAAGAAGACCGACAGGCACTTCATTGCCAGTATTTGCCTTGCGACGATTGGATTTCAGAGTTAACAGCGCCGCTGCTCGAAGTGAAGCCGCAGGGTCGTCCATGGCCGAGGATAGATCGGATCCAGAAGGTTGCGGTGTGATACCATGGGGTCGTTCTGATAAAAAGAGTCCCGACATTGTTGAAAAGAACCTCGACGACGAGAGAGGGAGATGGTGGGAGGAAGGAAGACAGCAGGCCAACGCAAATGCCACAACGCCATCGCCGAATTCGGCAGTCTGCGCACGGACCACTCCGACTCACCTGCAGCATAACCTATGTTTTCTACCGAAATGTTCCACCTCTTACATGCGCAGAATCAGCAAAGACGTCAGGAGCTAGTTGTGTTAATAAATAAAGATACAGCATTAATCAAGACGTCACGACTCATATCATTAAAATACTGCCATCCAGTACTAGCCCATAAGTTCATGACCACAGATCGACCGAATTCAAAAGGCCATAAAGACCTTCGAACACTGTCCCCATTGCGACTTTATAACATCAGCAAGGCCGAAAGTGAGGCAATCAAAAACATCGGGAGGGCGAAACAGGAATCTCCTGATGCCACCGCGCTATTGGTGGTGTGGGATGGCGTTGGAACATTGGTCGTCGATATTGACGATGTAGTTGGGCTAGATATAGTCGCAGGTATCGATAGAGAGAGGGGTGCACTTAAGGACGACGAAGACGACGTCGCCTGTAATGAAGCTGACGTTGAAGAAACTGAGCTTGGCAAACCCGTAGTTTGGCCAGATGCCGAGCTGGTTGTGGACGAACTACTAGGATTGGACGACGCTGACGAGGATGATCCAGGATTGAAGAGCGAGGAGATAGGGTTGCGAGTAATCTTGAACTGAGGACTAGCATTCCCGGAGTCTCCAAACACTGGGGGGACACACGTTTAGAATCATCACGGCATCTTTGAAAGAGCCAAACTCACAAACGATCATGTAGTTCCCATCATCCACATCAGGGCAGGTAATCACAACAAAGCTATCGGTAAGCAAGAAACCCTGTGCCAGGGGATCATCTACAGAAAACCGGACGTTAGGGAGCTCGTCTCGAGGCTGTGCCTCTGAATTGACACTTACCCAGATATAACTTCTCGCCGTCGCCGTTGAATTGTCCCAGAACCACCATTCCTACCACATTCGTAATGTTGACTAGAGGCGGCAGGCTGGTGTTATCCCTGCATAGCAACATCAATAGAGCTTTCGCACGTCGTTATGAGAGAACATACCAAGTAACATTATACTGGTTTCCGACCACCCATGTAGTCTGCGCAGTTGGGGTAAGAATCTTCGGATCGACGACCACCAACACACCACCAGGTCCTTCTGCCTCAGCTTGAAACGGAGCGGCATGCGCTACGGAGAACAGAAGGCAAACTGCGTAGAATACAAAAGCCAACATTCTGGACATGCTACGAGTCGTAGTTGTTGACTTTCGAGCTTGAGACTCTAGCAAGGGAGGAAAGACACGTCGTCCGTCGAACCGACATCTTAGCGGTTGCGGCTGGTCTCTTGTACGAATGGTCCAACGGCGGGCTTCTCCTTATCCGGTATTGAAAATCTGATTAACTTTGATCGCGTGCAAGTCTCATCAGGTTTCACGAACACCGACTGACCCGCCGGGAAGGACCCTGTACATATCCTGTGCAATTCTGTGCAGGGTGACGCGGACGACTGAGTACTGAGGCCAGAGGGACTAGCGAGACATAGAGTTAAATCGCATCTAAAATCTGATTGATTTGCACAACTCGAGAGAATACAGTCTCACATGAATTCTGCGTATCGTGGTCTAATACATCGTCGTAGCTATATCGTCGTAGTCGATACATTAGTGATAAAGAACACCCCGTCCTCGACCATCTCCTGGAAGAACGGGAGGGAGTGTATGAAGCAACAAAGCAAATAGTGCTACAGCGGTTTATCTTCTATACACTTCTCGTATCGTCTATAACGCATCAACCTCATAGGAGATCGTGTCCAGGCGTGTTAAATAGCCCATCCAAGTCGCGACGAGAATCAACTGGTCGTGGCGAGGTTGAGATGTGCGCTTTCCCACCGGTGGGAAGTCGATTATGGATACAGCACGGAGCGTAGGGAGGGAGGGGGATGGAGATGTAGGCTTTTAGTTGAGCTTGAAAGCCTTGTTCTCGAAGTGCCAGGAGATCTGGAGGACGCCCTGGGGAAGAGTGCCAAGCTCCTCGAACAAGGAGGGGGTCAAATCTATCAAAGATCCTTTGGGTCAGCGACGCTCATTCGCAGTTACACACGTGGACTTACCAAGATCGGTCGAGCCGCAACCTGGGCAAGAATCCGCGACGGTTCCGTATGCCACCTTTCCGTTTGCTGTGTTTGTGATTTGGATGTACTATAGTGTGGTCAGTTGATGAAATAGAACGAAGATGCATATGAGGGATCTTACCTGACCGCAGTTTCCACCGCTGCCAAAGATGGACGAAGAGATAGCAATGATCTTATCGCTGTTCTGGTTGGTCCAACCGCATGCACCAAGACCGGTGTCGAAGTAAGTGCCCTGAGACAAGTATCAGTATTGCAGCTGCGATGATTATATGATGATGTCATACCCGTCCACTGTGTGTAATGCGCTTCACGAGAGCATTCTCCTCCGTAGGGACGGGAGTCGCGCTTGTAGCAGCGAGGAGGGTGGAAAGGGCAAAGAGGATGGTAGCGAAGCGGGCCATTGCTGACAAAAAGATTGACAAAGTAAAGAGAGTTATAAACAAGGCCGAAGGGATGCGGAGGTGTCGCGAAGCGAAAGGGCGGAAGGGCGGTGGTGAGGATGGGGTGGGAGGCGAGTGAACTCGTGAAGAAAGGGAGAGCTTTCAGAGGCCCTTTTATACCCGTGAAAGATGTGAGCGAGTGCCATACCTCGGTGGAACCTCGTGGACAATTTGGACGACAAATGGTCGGAGCGACCAATGAAACGAGGCAGGCCAGAGCGTTCAAAGCGCACAAAACTTTGCAAGCTTGGCTATGACCCTGAAAAACAAAGGCGTATGGAATAGCCGTCTAGACTCCTCTCGACATAATTTGAGGGTGAAGGGGAGGTAATGCTGACAAAAGCTGGATTTTCTGGGACGGTGGCAATAGATTAGAGCGGTAAAATAAATGCAGGGCCGGTGAGCAGAGCCCCTCCGCATGCTTTGACGTCTTCCCAACGGCGTTTTTGTGCGCGGTAGTGGTGCTGCCGCCCGTCCCATTGGACGGAGGAAGGCGATCTAGAACGGGAGAAAGAGGCTCAGATTATCTAATCTATGGGCGCTCCGGAGCGGCAAACTCCGCCAGGAACGAGGGACTTGCCTTTCTCTTAGCTATGACAAAAGTCAACTCAAATTCACTGCAAAAACCTAGAATAAACACCAACGAAAATTGGAAACCGGTCCGGAACCACTCAAGAGCCAGAGGTGTTCAAGCGAAAGACTGTAATGGCCTGCAATGGCTCGCAATGGCCCAACTATCGAAAATTGACTTGGGAAATTCCTTGCGGAGCTAAGTTGGTCCACGGTCCGTTTAAGCTGGGTCTTGACTAACATGACAGAAAAATGCGTCAAATCAAAATGCGGTAAACTCGTGTGTGAAGCTAATATGGACGCACGATGGAAGGAAGCCAATCTTCCATTTACATTATTCATTGCCGTAAGACCGGAGGGAATTAGTAGCGTATATGAAAGGAATTCCCTCTAAAGTCCCCGAGTATAGGGGACTTAGGGAGGCCCACATGCATTAATCTTCGGCCTTAATATGGAGACCAACCTCAATATTGTTCGTACACCCTTGATGTCACCTCTTGGTCAGAGTGGGGAATAAAACTTGTCGGGGCCGATAGTTTGAATAAATGTGGGTCTAGGCGCTGACGTAAGCATGAAGTTGTTATAACCGATGGGAAACACCTGGGGCGCCGCAAATGGCAGGTCATTGCATGGCACGGAAATGTCAGTGCTTTACTGCATTGCATGGAATGCACCAGAACGATAAGATGAGAAGGGGATTGCTCGGTAGCTTGCCTCCACGCAACTATCGGTATCTAAAACGCTTCTATGAGCTGCGCTTGTACACTCTGAACAAATGGGGTACTCACGACTATGTGTGCGGGTATTATTAAGATAGCAGCGCTGTCTGAGCGGTCTTATCATCGCAAAAGCATCATTGAAAGCACGGAATGTGCGGATGAGCGACGCGCTGGAGACGAGGGATGGCGAACGTGGGTTTTGGAAGCGCCTACGATTCCCACCTGTAATTGTCAGAGTAGGATGCCGAGTATATGCATCCTTGCATCGAAGCCGCATCTTTCCTGTACGTTCGGCGAGCCTTCGCTGGCAGCCAAATACCCACAGTTGGACGGTAAACACCCGTCGGCGGTCCGGTCAACAAGGCACATCAAGCGTCGTCTGACTGTCCTGAGCGCGTCGCAGGATCACAGGATGATAGTCTCGATGACAATGATCCATAGCACAGTCTTGGGTAAATTATTTCTCAGAGAGTGAATCCAGAAGTCTGGAGAGTGTCTAACCCCCAGAGAAAGGTCGCGACGACAACACAAATGGTGTTCATCTGCTACGATATTGTGAATTGCAATGACCTCGAAGCCAATCCAGGCTTACCTCAGATAGTCCGTAAGCAGACAACCATCCAGCCAGCGTCCAGCACGTTCATTGAAATCCTCATTAAAGAAGGCTGAGAAGCCGTGGGTAATGTAGACGCCCTGCTCTGTTTCCTAGATGTAGACCAATCCTGTATATTTGTAGGTAATCGAGCACGGCTGGCACGTTACCTGTAAGCAAAGAATAATTTGACATAAGAAGGTCGCAATTGATGATACCCTAAGAACTCACAATCATAGCGATGTCGCCACAGATGTCGTATACATTGGCCCCAGAGAGTATGCCCGCGTTGAGAAAGTCAAAGGTCACCCGTGTACCCGAAACATCCTCAGGACCGATCCCAATGTATATATACAAAGCTGCAGGCTGGAGAAATTTAGCCCCGGACGATAGCGAGATAAGAGGATACGGCGTGCCCTTCGTTATTACCAACGAAGGCTGCTGCATGTGAAATTTCAGTGCGAGTAGCTAAAGTGATACTTGGTACTACTTGCCGTATATCGCCGCAGCTGAGCTCCTGAGGAACCTCATTCTGACCGCTCACTTCACATGGCCTCAGTCTAATTGCCGTCTGGCGCGTCTGGGTATTAAAAGCTTGAGCATCCTTTCCCCGGCGGTGTGCAAGCCGCCGCGCAGCTTCATGAATAGATTTGATGAGTGTGTGTAGAATTTAATGGTATACGCTCTGAGAACTTGAAAATAAGGGGAGCCATTTGTGATGATTGCAGGAGATTGCAGGATGAAGTTGAGGTTGTCAGGGCCTCGGACCTGTCACAGTGGTCGGAGGTCCGGGCCGTGCCGACAATCAAGCTGGCGATCGATCTCAGATCTAGTCTATCATAGCTATGGAACCAGAGGCGCCCCTGCCACCGTGACGCGGGTTCGACGACTCGAAACTCGAAACACCTCGACCAACAAAGCTAGACGACAGTGCACTCAAGAATCAACATATACAACAGGGTGTGCTCATCCTATATTTTTTGGATTCCATGGAACCTCGAAAATCATACGGGAAAACTCTTCCTGTACTTATATCTCCCTGGTTTACGTGACAATTACTGATATTCATCAAAATGCTTTAGGACCAGGTGGACAGACTTGCTAGCTTGTCCGATTCTCAGCTGGAACTCCTCGGAGATGTGAGTTTATTACCGGAGAATTGCATGTAGCTATCAGCTCATGCCATCGTCACAATACCAGGTACGGGACTTGTATCGCGAACGTGTATCCCTGGAGCGTGAATATGCTGGTAAACTTCTGACTCTCGCTAAAAAAGCAGCAGATAGGAAGAGCAAGAAGATTGCCCCTCTTGTCCTTGGAAATGAGCCTACAAAGGCTTGGGATGAGAGCGTCGTCAAAGAGAGGTATGTTCGCCCCTCGTAGACCACTCTTCCTGCTCAATTATTTTCAGCACTCTGGATAAGGCATATTCTCAGCTTATAGCTTCTTTCGAAGACTCAGCGCAGGACCATCTTCTCATAGCGGATGGATTGAGTTCTCAGGTTGTCGATGCACTCAAAGCCACAGAGAAGAGACACGAAGAAGCGAAGAAGAGACAAATGCAGTACTTCCAAAAGCTACTCAGCGATCGGGACAAAGCCTATGCTGACCGTCTCAAGGTTTAAACTTCTCCTTGTGATTGTAGTTACCTACGCTCATCTGCACTCTTGCGAACAGGCTAAACAGAAGGTAACCTGCCAGACTACTCATAGGAGATACCCATAAAGACTTATCCTTCGTCCCCAGTATGATGAAGAGTGCGCTGAAGTGGACCTTTATCGTCAGAAACAGGTCTATTTTTCCTATGAACTCTCTGGTGCTCTACTTAACGGTCTGTATATGAAGGAGCGTTCCACGGATGATCGACATGCTGATCGAGCTGCAAAGCAGTACGAACAGCAGCAAGTGGATATGCTCAATAGTAAAAAGTAAGATACGAAGCGCATAACCGTCTTGTGTGATGCTTAATTCTACGCGTCTCTAGTGTATACGTTATATCCACTGCTGTAGCAAATAGCACGAAGACCAAGTTCTACGAGGAGGATCTGCCCACGTTAGAGGATGTAGGCTCTTCTAATCTCATGTGTAAGCAATACAACTTATGGTCTAAATATTACAGCAATTTCGTGAGGCTACTATGAATATTCTCCCAACGCGCAGTCTGACCATGCCACAGAGGACCTTCATTCCCAGCTACTCGAAAAATTTGCCAACATAATCGTCCATGCGCAAGATCTGCACGGTACTCATCTGGAAAATCTCAAATCCCGTGTGTCCGCCACCGAACAAGCCTTCAAGGAATTGGACCCATATCGAGATCAGGAGCTTTTCATAGATTATAATATCAGTCATTTCTCTGCCCCTGCAGACTGGGCCTTTGAACCCTGTGCGACTCATTACGACACGGTGTGTTATCTATTGTTCGATATGATGTTATCTTTACCCCATTTTAATACAGGGAGATATGAGTGTAGAACCTACCCCAAAGGTCTATCTTCAAAATCGGCTAGCCAGATGCAGGGAGAAGCTGGATGAGCTACTACCTATCATTGCTTCAAAGCGTCAGTATTGTTTGCAGAGATTTTTTGTTTTGTAACTGAATGCCTCCGTAAATAATATAGGTAAAGAAACTGAGCAACTCCAAAATTTAGTTCAAGCATACACGGTAGATAGTAAACTGGGGGATGCACAATCAATATCCGATGTAAGTTCACGGAGTAGGGTACCATCTTTGGCTGAGTTCTCACTTGCTTGCGCATCCTGTGCGTCATGTAGAATTACCTCGAAGCGCAGCACCAGCTTACATTCTTCATCACCTCGGAATGCATGCTCACGGCAGAAGTCCAGACCATCGTGGCGGCTCTTGGCGGTAAGTCTTCCCATCTGGAAGGGTAGTCATCTTCTGACAAGATAACAGGGGATGAGGGTTCAAGAAGCCCTCACACGTTCAAGAGTTCATCCTTTTCAATTCCGACGCAGTGTGCGTACTGTAAGGTTCGTTGATCATCAAATTAAGGGCGTTTTTGTGCATCACGCTCAGGGTGCAATAGTCATCTATATGGGGGCTGAGCAAACAAGGAAAGACGTGCAAAGGCTGCGGAATTTCCGTGCATTCTAAATGTGAACTCAAGGTCAGCTTAGAATTCAACCTTGCGACCCGCCCGAATATTCTGACATGGACGTAGGTACCTGCTGATTGTTCTAGCTCGGTTGGGACCCGTAAACACGGTTCTTCTGCGTCTATATCGACCTCCTATTCCGCAATCTCGCAGTCAGGCTCTCGGGGTTCGTCTGGTTTCTTTGACCAAAAGAAAAGCTCGCCGTTTTGACATGCCTTCTAGCCTCGACCGAATCCTCTCCTGTAACCCCAACGCCATCTTCATTTGCTCAACCAGATATATCCTCCACTCTCCACGAAGATACTTACCCGCTCGCTCGAGTCATCTTTGATTTTATTCCGACTTCGCCGTTTGAACTTGCAGTGACAGGTTGGGAAGGTCATACACCAGAACCTTGCGTGATGTACTGATGCGTTTGGCCTTTTCTATCAGAGGGGGCTTCTGTTCAGGTTCTTGAGGAAGACGATGGGTCTGGATGGGTGAAAGTGACAGACGAGGACGGCGTGAAAGGTCTTGTGCCTGCGTCATACGTGACACTCGTGGACCCTGCCACGACACATTCCGAACTCACGCCCAGCGCCCCTCTCGCCTCCGGGCACCCGCACGGATCCGGAATATACGGTGCGACACGCTCCTATTCGCTTTCCGTGGGTTTTTCACATCTTCTGACGTTCTTTCGTAGTCCGCGGAGTCTACGATTATCAGGCGCAAGGACCTGATGAGCTGGGCATGAGGGAAGGCGAGTTGATCGAACTGACTGGTGGGTCGTCGGGGGGCCAGAACTACGCAGACGGTTGGTGGGAAGGTAAGACGCGCGAGTTCGGGTTATAGTGTTCTAGCACTTGTCTGATGGACACATGCTTCAGGCCTGGATACGACGGGAAAGAAGGGAATATTTCCAAGCAATTATGTGAGTGTAATATCCTTCCATCGAAGTCGTTATTCTCTGCCATCTAAAAGACATTCTTGCTAGGTGGAACTCGTCCCATGATGCGTGTTTGACTTCGATGTTAATATACTCAGCGGTTTACGTGCATAATTGAATCAGTTCTTCGATCATCTGAGAGGTTGTGGCGCTGCCGTAAAACGTTCAAAAAGGATAAAGATGTTGTTGGCCGTCGCGCCTGGGACATATTACACCGTAAAAGCACCGTCCCCCCCTATCTATCGTCGCATTGTGTGACATTGAAGGACATTGGATTAAGTTGGGACGGTTCGCGGGAATCACGGCATTTAGAACTTGAAGGGCCAGCGTAAACCTGCCATAAGTAAATCAGGGAGGTAAAATAAACAATATAGCCCAAGCAGGAACATAGTGAAATACTTAATTAGCCGACCGCCTATCTCTCGCTGTCAGACGGATATGACTGATTGTAGTAGTCGCCGATGAGATGGCAAATGCCTAATCAAGTCCCCGTCTATCGGCATTTGTAGTAATCGCAAAATCCTTGAGGATCAGGTTTCCCCTGCAGGATACCTCCATGAAGAATTAAAGAACCATAGGAGTTCTGGCTCCTGTAAAGGTTTCCCAGCAATCCCGCGCCATGAACCTGGCAGAAAAAGGCGCTTGCCAGGTTTTCTGGCTTCTTCCTAGACACTTGTCAGTTAACATCGCTGAGTGCGACAACGAACTACGAGTGTTGTTTAATCCTCGCAACGCTTGTGCACGAATCCAGCCGACCGAGAATTTTCAAGACATCCACCGTCCCAAGCGATATGTTTAGCGTGGTGGTTCTGCGGTTGACATAAATGCTGCGACCCGGTGAGAGGGACCCAACTGTTTTCCAGCGTCTCAAAGCAAAACAGGGCGAGCACATGCCCGTACATGCGAACAAGCTCCAAGCCCTCCTCGCGTGCCTATTAGCGCTCCGATGGGTCTGACTTCGAAGAAGAGGACATGCATCCACATGGATTACAGCAAAGAAGTACCCTACCAGCGAACGTAAAAACTAAAACTCACACACGACGCGGAGACCGTGAACATCCATCGAAGATGGAGTTCGGTAGAATGGCAGCCCATGAAGACGGCGCGGATCCAGTACAAGTTTCCATGGAATACAGTTCTGGACCTCTCGGACAATACAATCGCTACGGCTAAGCCTTTCATACTCCCCTAAGATCGATGTAAATTTAACGCTACGACTTAACACGGAGATAGAATACTCACATGTTTGTATAAATACCTCTGCAAACCAGCTCTATCATTCAGTGCAGGCCAGCAACGCCTTCCTGGTTTCTGCTAAGTCTACTATTTCTCTCCTGGGAGCTAGTCGATTGTGTAGGGTGCGGTGCTCATTCTCACTCCGCGTTGGGCTGGAGTGGAATGAGCATTGACGATTACCGTCTCCTCTTATATCTTGCTGGCGTAGTAAAATAGTTTGCGTCTCGAGGTTGTCTCCGTCGCTCCCAATAGAGGCTGTGTATTCGAGGCCTTCATCTCTATGTTTGGAGTGGCCGAGAGCTCCCTCTAATGGATAAAGGGCTCCCGGATGATGAGTTTTGCACGTCATGCTCGTCTAGGCATCGCCATCGTTAGTAGCCATTAGCAATGATGCCGCTAGTCATACCTGCGCGATTGCGAGCAGAATGATAGCGGCACCATTGCGATGGATGACTACGACGGTGATCTCGACGATGAGAATGTCGCAGATTTTTCAAACCTGGGTACTACTAGTAGTACGCTTGTTGACATGGTTTCTTTTCGAAGGACATAGGATGTGACGACTACCACTTCCTTCACCCGCTTTTTCGTTAGCTTGCGGCTCGGAAAGCATAGCCACGGACACTCGTACCACATGAAATCGAGTCCAAGGATCGGCCGGAGCCATCGAAGAATCCTCGCTCAAACTTTGTCACGGTGATCGAAAGGACAGTTGGTCGACTTTGGTAGACCACTGGTCACAGCATAGTATATGGATATTTCTGGTTTACCAGATGCAATCCTCTAAGTGTTGACATAACTGGCCAAAGAGTTCGAATTTGTTTGAGTTCGACAATCGTGGTCACTTCAATTAAACCAGTGGCTGTTCGATCTGACTTAACGCTCGGGCTGTCTGAGAAAACAATACTCTCAGTTCAGTGCCAAAGACAACTAAAGATTAGATGGCTTGCTTGCGGAATACGGAATACGGACTTTTTGGAGTGAATGTTTCAACTAGTAAGCTTGATCGCTGGCCCAAGCGAGTCGGAAGAGCCCACTGCGCACAACAATGACAAACAGACGCCGAACTGTTGATGCAGCGACCTGCCACTTCTCACTTATTCCTACTACCAAAAGCACAAAAACCACCACGCCGACCTCATCATGGGCCGAATACAAGAAGTATGGGCACCGCAGCTCGAAGCAGAAATGCGAAACATACGTGATACAATCGACAGATATCCCTACGTTGCAATGGTCTCTCTCCATCTCGCCGCATAGTCTCGAGACCTCTCGTAACTCATACCATCCCCAGGATACTGAATTCCCCGGTGTCGTTGCTCGTCCTATAGGCTCATTCAAGACGTCTTCCGACTACCATTACCAGACGATGCGGTGTAACGTTGACCTTCTAAAGATCATTCAAGTCGGACTTACGCTTGCGGATGAGGACGGTAACTTCCCGCAGGACGTGTCGACATGGCAATTCAACTTTCACTTCAGCGTTAAGTACGTGGTACTCAGGTTAATCTGATTGTCTTACTGACCGTGCTTATACATGCGCCTGTGCTTTAGTGATGATATGTATGCCCCGGAGTCAATAGAACTTCTACAGAAGTCCGGCATTGATCTACAACGTCATGAAGAGATGGGTATCGAACCAAACGACTTTGCGGAGCTTATGATCACATCCGGTCTGGTATTGATGGAAGACACAAAGTGGATATCTTTCCACAGGTACGCCGTCAGTTTGTCTGCCACTTCCGGCTATAAGAAACCATGTTCTGAACCAAGATTACCAGCGGTTACGATTTCGGCTATTTTGTGAAGTTATTGACAGCAGAGTCACTCCCGACGAGCGAAGAGCTGTTCTTTGAGAAACTACGGAAATGGTTTCCCACTGTGTACGACATCAAATTCATGATGCGTGCCTGCAAGGTGTTGAAGGGTGGATTGCAGGACGTTGCGGATGACCTTGGGGTATACCAGTCGCCCATTTCACTCGCGAAAGACTGAGCTGATCACCCTAATTCTCCTCAGGTTATGCGGATCGGGCCGTCACACCAAGCCGGTTCAGACTCGCTCCTCACCTCGTCTACGTTCTTCAAGATGCGCGAACTATATTTCAACGACCATGTGGATGATGCAGAATACAATGGGAAACTATACGGTCTCGGCCAGACGTTCACAGCTCCCAACGGCATCACCGAGACGGTTCGCGGGAGTGCCGCCACAATTGCGGAACGAGAAGACCGGGGAACCTCGTCACGAGAAACGCAGAATCAGACGCCGGGGCCGGGGCAGATGCAAGGCGTTGCGATGGGCATGGGTGGGCTCACAACTCCAGCGATGGCCGGTGCATTACCTGCACCATTGCCGACATCACCTTATGGACCCATGGGGGCCAATGGACCGTATATGCGGACAACGATGGTGGGCGGTGGGCGGTAGTAGTGACGGTCGTATCTATGGAGGATGCATCCATGTTATTCCCTTTTTGTTTCTCCTTGTCTATAACAGGACTGTACTTATGGTTTTACTGAACGCCTTCTATAATCCCCTGTTCTTCTCGCAATAGTACCTGATTTCACGTTGTATTTTTGCACATCGGACGTTCGCGTTTGTAGAACAGACCTAACAGTATTGTACTTGCCAAAAGTTCATTTGAGTCCGCAGCTCAAGTAACCATACTACAATCGTTCCACAAATTCGTGTAAAATCCTGTACACGACGATGAAGACCTCTCACTTTCGTCTCTCTTCCCCCTCTGCGATACTTAAACCTTCCTCGTACCCTATACTAGATGATGCATCAGGCTAGTACGGTGTGTAAGTACCTCATCACAATCAGATTGGGTGGCGTCAGCTACTGCATAGCAACCTGGATGAGGCCAGACAATGTTGCGTTAGGTAGGTTAGAGGAGAACCCTTTTGCCGGTCTGGGGGCTCAATATAGTGCTGTACATGAAGCTTAGCTGTTGGAGGGGCATTCACCAAAGTTTGGATGGGCGACTCTGAGCGGAATGTCAAGACGCGGGCCTTGAGCTCACCACCACTTTCCCCTCCTCTATATCATCGTTGCAGCTTCTGAATGTGAAACCACACGAATTTCCGTTCAAATTATGCTGAAAGGTGCAGAATCGTTGAGCTGGTATGGGAAAGGATACATCAATTGTGTTGAGTGGTTGAGACGCCTCAGATTCCATCTGCACAGGCCGGATCGCTCGCCGGTCTGGCCTACCACATTAACTCGGAACTTTTAGAGTGAGGAAACACCTGCACCTCGTTTTCGTCGAAGGAGTCTATCAAGATTTAGTTGAGTGGCCTCGACGGAGAGTTTTTGGACAATGGAGGACGCATATTCGAGACCTTTGTCTTTGGTGATGGGCCGCACTGGCAGGCGTATAAAACCTCGTCTTCCTCACATATCCACTTTCCACTGTGCTACAGATTCTCACATAGTCTCCCCTTCTACCCCCGCCTGGCGGGCCACTCAATCAATGCAACAAGCAGGCACCTCGTCTTCTCACTCGTCACAATTTCATTCTGGTGAACACGCCACAGTCCCGGAAAATCCGCCCCACACAAGTGTCTTCAGAGCATTCGACCCTCCGCAGCACTCGCATTCGCACTGGCGTAGGCCTGGGCTCCCAGATGAGGATGCTACGCCGCCACAAGTGGAAGCCAGTATCGGGCCTGTAAGGACTACGCGCTCTCATAGCGCCCGTTACGAGCCAATATCATCTTCCACTGGACACTACGAGGTACGCCCAACCTATTCAATTTATTATGAAATGATATCAAACCTCTTCGATATCGCTAGTCTGGCCAAGAGTCAGTCAGTCCCACTGAACATGGCCCTCAAGCAGGCCCATCAACCGACACTGCCAGCCATCTTCATGGCGCCAGGTTTACGCACTCTGATGTTGACGTAGATGAGCGAGAGGCCTCACAACACATACGCCACGACACGCCAACGCACGACGAGTATCCTGCTTCTTCATCATCAAGTGATGCGCAATCTACATATCCTTCAGCAGAACTAGACCGAGGTCCGCAAGCCAGCTCTGTCTCGCGCCCTGTCTCTCCGGCATTATCGGACAATATCATGCAATTTTTACCGCTCCCAGGGGGGATTCTGAGACAACGGCAAAAGAGCAGGATATATAGCATGGACCGTAGGGATATATGCAAGATGGCCGCCGAGAATCCACACATGAAGCAGAGCGAAATTGCCGAAAATTTTGGCATAGAAAGGAGTACTGTTAGCAAGATCTTGGCTAAGAAGGATAAATGGCTGAGAGTCCCCGACAATGAGATGCGATTTGTAGCCAAATTAAGGTATCCACTCTCTGTCTCTCATCATAACCCACTGCTGACCGTCCCACAGACCAACCAAGTTCTACATGATCGAGGGTCCAATGACAGAATGGCTTCTGGAGTGTGCTACGAATAACGTAATCCTCACAGATGCCTTGATCCGCGACAAAGCGAAGTCGCTCATCCCGGATTGGGTAGCAGACGGACGATTTAAAGCTAGCCCAGGATGGCTGGACAATTTCAAGCGTCGCCACGGCATCAAGGGCGGCGCATGGCATGGTCATGGCTCTGAAGTGAAGGATCTAGCGTCCACGGGTGGTCTTCCGACAGAAGAGGAATTAGAAAGAATTCGCAATATCGACACCACCACTGCTCTTCCGGAGGACTGGCCTCAAAACTTCCTCAGTCCCGTTCCCCGAGCGGAAACCGCTGTACAAACCGACCCCGTACATATCATTAGCGCGGAACCACAGGTCGAACCGGTATCGCAATCCTCATGGCAGCACACCGAGCACAACACTCGTGATGACAATGTCATTCAATCCACACCGGCGTATGTCGCTACAGCAGCTTCTACTGCTGATCCTACCCCAGCTTATGACGGCATCGGAGGATGGCGAGGTGGGCAGGGGTATATGAGGACGGAGTATCGTCCTCCTCCAGGGATGCCAACCAGCCATGAAGTTGAAAATATGATTGATTCTATCATCGATTATGTGGATGACGGACCAGCCAAGGATTTACTCAAAGCCAACGAACGTTTCACACTCACTACGATCAAGACGGTGCTGTTCCAATTTGCCGCTGGTTTGCCCATCCGTCGAGACTGAAAATACCAGAGAGGTAAAATCATGGAGCCCATATGTCTAGCTTACCTGGTTTGTTAGGCTCCTCTGGTTATGTCGTTGCTGTTTCTTGTGTTTTCATTCCACCATCCATTCATGCAAGCCGTCACCTTATCTTTATATCATCAATGTCATCAACCCGTGCCGTGTCGTGCGTGCATGTATTTAACATATATTGCTCCGAGTTGTCGTACATGGCCGCTACTATACAGCTCCAGTATTACATTGAAAACTTGCGTCTCATGGAAATATAGCATCTATTGCTTTCTCCTGTTAATGCTCGTAAGCCCGAGTCAACCCTTGTCATACTCAGCGATGCGCCCCTCGTCTCCAAATGGCTTGGCTAAAAGCAGTGGATTGCATTCCTGGTGGTCCACTCCACGACAAAATAAAGCTGGTGGAGATCACGGTGGTCGGACTTCATAGCACGTAGAGCAAGACACGGCCCCAGGCGTGTGTCCTACAGGCAGAATGTCCATTTTAACTTTCGTAACAAGCACGAAATCTGGGTACATACCACAATTACTTTTAAGGACTTATATACCCAGCCGATCAAGCAGGCTTCTTTCCCCTCGCCTTTGCCTTGTCCTTATCCGATTTCCTGCATATACAATCAGCACAGTAGGATTTGTGTGGGATGAGCGAGAAGGTGCATACCCTTCGAAGGCAACATTCTTCATGATCGTCAGCTTGCCTGACGAAGCGGCAACAGCGACCTGCTGCTCGATGCTCCTATTGATTTTAGCACTGAGTTCCTACATAGCAACTGGTTCAGCCTCAATCATACCATATGACTTCAAAAAGGGAAATAACCTTATGCAAAGCAGCGCTCTTTACGGCTGCAGCCTTCTTGGGAGCAGCGTATCTGAGACCTTTTTTCGGTGCCGCTGCCGCCTTCGCTGCATGGCGAGTAGACGCAGCTTTAGACTTCTGCATACCCTTTAGTTTGCCTTGAGCCATGGGGGATCGTAAATCAAGTTTCGGGTATAAGCAAGGGTGGTGATGGTAAGTGGTAAACTGTAGTGAAATGCCAAAAATTGGAACAGTCTCGGGAGTTACCGGTGGGACTGGTGCGCTCGTCGAGGTGAACAACCCCCCGCTACTCACTGTTTACCACGTCGGCGGTGGATTCAAAATGTTGACTACCGCCTCGCACTGTGCCCGTATACCTCGGGCGGTTGGCTCACAAATTGTTCGTACTAAATTACGCTATAATTTTAACACCCATGTATACTTTGTTCAACAGCGCGGCATTCACGATCTTCTCAACGTTTCTGGCAAGCCAATCATATCCTACGGCCCTCCAGGAAGGAGTGCATCTGGAGGTCATGTCGCAACTGTATTTGGCTGTACCGGATTCCTTGGACGCTATCTTGTCGCGAAACTTGGTGCGGTCGCGCAATCCATGATATCGGTCGACCATTAACCTCAGTGTTGATTTTAGCGAAGGCGGGAACTCAGGTCATCGTGCCATATCGAGAGGAGGATGAGAAGAGGCATTTGAAGGTTATGGGTGATTTGGGTCAGATTGTCCCCATGGTTTGTATTCGCTCGGGTTGTAATACATGGATCACTGACGCACGTATTTTACGTCAGGAATGGGATATTCGGAGACCAGACCAGATTGCAGAGTGTCTGCGACACTCCGATACCGTGTACAACCTGGTCGGGCGGGAATACGAGACGAAGTAAGTTTTTGTACGATATTGACGTTACTGTGTTACTTCCGACTGACAATCTGATTTCTGCACAGGAATTTCACCTTTGGCTCTGTCCACGTAGACGGTGCCGAGCGTATTGCCCAGATTGCAGCCGAATCCGGCGTATCACGCCTGGTTCATGTCTCTCATTTGAATGCTTCGGCCCTATCCACTTCGGCCTTCTACAAGTCGAAAGCGGAAGGTGAAGAAAGGGTCAAGGCTGCGTTCCCCAGTGCGACCATTGTGCGACCCGCCACCATGTATGGTTATGAAGATAGGTTCCTCAACAATATAGCCGGTGCGTACCCGGTTTTCAGTTGATATATAAAATGAAGCACTGATACCAAGTCGGCGGTCAGAGTGGCCTATTTGGTGGAAGCTAAACCACATGAAGACTAAAGTGCGCCCTGTCCATGTGAGTGTCATCTGCTTAATTGATTCGCTTCACCGAGCACTCAGGCATTCCCCAGGTTATGGATGTAGCCCAAGCCCTTTCGAATATCTTCGAACATCCCTCATTCCCTGGAACTGTCAACCTTCCCGGACCCTCAGAATTGACGTATGAGTACGTTCTTACACTCGTTTCTTCCGTCACCTATCGTCCGCCATCTCGTATTCCCGTTGTGCCCAAGCGCATCGCGCTTCTTGCCGCTCGTGCAGCGCAAAATATCTGGTGGCCTGCTCTTAGCCCTGACGAGGTTGAGAGGCGCTACATCAACGACGCGGATGTGCCCGGAGACTGGGATAAAGTAGGTGTGGAGCCGACTGAGATTGAAGATTCTGCCATCACGTACCTGAGGAGATATCGTTCCGCGTACGTACCTTCTTCGGCGGCTTCCTGGGTACTCTCTCACTTATTCACTTGGCTTCATTACAGGGATAACTATGTCCGACCGGTTGTTCTGCCTCCTTCTCGCGATACTCCGGTAAGTTCCGCAGTCCATCGATTACTTATGCAACAAATGGACTGAATGCTGTCAACGCTTTCCCAATCCACAGTACGAACTCTCATAGAGCGAATTAGGCTGAGATCTACATTTGCGCAGCTTGTCTAGATCCGTCTCAATAGATATATCTTGCTCTTGGTGGGAGTATGAGCGTAGTGACATACAGGAAACCATATGGCCTGTGAGTGACGAGGCAAAGTATCGCTCTTGGAAACGTGCAACTTTGAGTGAGTCTGGGAAGCGGCACCGCAAAAAAGGCTTTTCGCCTCAAATCCTCATGACATGGGTGATGCGTCAGTTTTCTAGCCAAGTCCACGATCGCAGGCGTCCATCACACGAAGTATACAACGCGTGCAGTTAAGAACGTCGTAAAGCTGGGAGAAGATACTTCGGTGAAATACTGTGGGTGAAGATGGGCGATCTGAGTGGTAATGATCGTGATATGGGCCTGGAAAAGGAGGTACAACGGTTACTCATGAAGGCCGGATTTCGGGAGAACCTATGTCGACAATGAAACGTAGTTCGTCAATCCGATGTGTGTATAGTTACGGGCTTGCAGAGGGCATTTCAAAGAGACAAAGCTACAAGGTACCGGGATCCTTTTGATAGAGCCGAGGGTTGCACACTTTCATGGTTCACACTGCGGACAGACCCAAAAGAGGGGAGAGAGCGATTAGCATGCGTGCTTCGGTCGTTGTGTATGATACATAATATTGTACGGATGGCATGGGGGGAAGTCAAAAGGATGACTAAAACCCAGGAGGGACGATCCCCTTCTGCTGGATCTGGACGGGATTCGCTCCAGGCGAGGGAGGGTACATCGATGGGGCAAGCATCTGTGAAGAGACGGGAAAGTATCAGAATGGAAATTCCACAACGTACCACATTACCAAAAGGCGACATGTTCCATGCTGATACCCAGAAAGTTCGCAGGAACAAAAGCACGTACCTGCTGCGCACCCTGCTGCTGCGCGAGCATCTCCTGCTCTTGAGCCACAATCTTGGCTTCGTCCTCCAAGCTAAGGGCAAGCGGCAGTCCGACCAGGAGAGCGCTCGTGGTGACAATCCAAACAATATTTCCAACCACTTTCCCACCGGCCTTGACAAAACTCGCGGTAGATGACAACCGGGAGGAGATTTTGGTGCGAACGGTGGGTGGAACGATATCGACCAGGGCAGTTATCCGTTCGTAGAACGTCTCCTCGCCATCAAGTTCCGAACCCACCGAAGAGAGAGAGACTGAAGAGGATGTGCGCGACGAAGAGGTAGATGCGTAGGGTGAGTTGCCCAAGTCCTGATCCTTCTCCTCGACAATCTCTACTTTGACCATGTTGTACGATGTGGCGGTAAAGACAAAAAACGTGCGGGGTTTGTGTTGGTCGTCGAAGCCTGCGGTGCCCAAAATTTGGCTCTGTTCAGAGTGTGACTGGAAATTGTCACAGAGTGATTAGGTAATTTCCAGTCTCATGTGACAGCGTGTGACGCATCAGGACCCCGACTAAGAGATATCTTGAATCCCAGCCTTGTTATATATTGATGTCCATGGCCTGCTACTCAACTGCCCTCTAAAATCCGGCTCTGTTTTTCCTTTGATTTATCCTGAATTGATGAGTCGCTTTGCGCTCGGTGGAAGAGGCAGGAGAGCCCCAAGCCCCTGGACACTGCGGTGTGAAAGTGGAGGTTGCCGCCTCGTGGTGATGATCGAGTTTGTGTTTATGTGTGAGCGCTTGAGTTTTCGGTGCCGAGTTACGCGTTTTGTGAATGTAATCAAATGAGAGGTCTCGCAGCAGCGGAACTATTTCAAGGGGCAACTCGAATCTCCTGAGTCCATCTTTCTTTTTCTCCATCTTCTTGCACAATGAATACAGGAGGAACTAGTCAGTCAGCGAGCTCGCCATCCTCGTCTGGTAAGTGAACCGCTATAAAGCCCCTCGCCAAGATATGTTGTTTCTCTGACCGCTGTATACTTATCCAATAGGCTTCAACTTTTCATCCCCCTCCGTACAGAATCAGATTCATGAGCTGGCCAAGACTCTACCACCCCCAAGGAAACAGAATACAGCTTGTGATGCGTGCAGGTAATTCTCTCGGTCCCGCACAGGCCGGTGAATTCGGATTGACCGGCGGTTGCGGATGATCTTTTCTACAGGTCTCGGAAAGTGAAGTGCAATCAACTCCCTGGTCAGGATAAGGTATGGGATTTATTATCACTAGACAAAACTAGTTTCATATATTGACGTGTCGTATGCGTGATAGTGCCAGGTACGATCCGTGTACCTTCCACATGGTTGGTCGCACACTAATGTCCTACCTGTAGCACTGTTTGGCCAAGAATTATCCTTGCACGTCTGTATTCTCCTAATCTTTTTCCACGTATGTATTAACTAGTATATTTAGACATCTAGTGCAACAAGCGACGGCAGAGAAGAAACGCAGTGCCGCAAAGCGTCCACGTACACTTAGCACCAGCAACGGTAGCAGGTCGGTCATACCTGTAATTGCTGGTATTATTTGGGTCTAATTTGCCACAGTCACTCTTCGCCGGGTCCCACGCGAACGTAAGAACTTCTTTACGTGTTGTCCTACCTTTATGATAATTTTTTGTAGGTCCTCCGAAACTTTGCCATCTCCACGCGTTCACCCCTATCCACTTCCATCTCCCGTACAATCACCACCAGCGCAGTCATCTCCCCAATGCTCCAGAATTACTCTCGAAACACCAACCAAAGATCTTCTTTCTTATCTGTTCTCTCCTCCGGACCCGAGGTTCGTCCCTGCATTGCTCCTCTCCGTATCACGAACGTCGTCGTAATTTTGACCTTAGTGACGCGAGCAGTGCACAGAACTCCCGCCTTATGAACTCTAGACCACCTCGTGCGGGGCCAGAAGCTTACGCCGAATGGGGCGAAGGAGCTCACCAACTGCAAGATGAGAGCTTTCGAGCCGAGTGCGTGCTTCTTCTATTCCATCAGACAGCGCTGCCTTGATTGCATTCCTCCGATTCACTGAAGTCTCGAACGACCTGTTGTAAGAGATCACGAGGTTCTGACCCTTCCCACAGGCTTGCCTTTGACCTCGTCGAAGTCTTTTTCCAAATCGTCCATACTCGTCTCCCCCTGCTAAATCCCATTCAATTCCGCGCTCGCCTCCAGCATAGTCTCCATAATCTCAGTCCTTATTTGGGAGAACCGAGTCGGAATGCCGGCATCTCAAATAATGGCTATCTCTCAGCACAACCGCTGGAGCACAAGCCTCTCCATAACGCGTGAGTAGCTGCTTATATCTAATTCCCAGAGCTTTCACATTCTTATTGGTTATCAAATTAGTCTCGTTGCGACTGTGATCGCATGGGGTGCCAAGTTCTCAGAACACCCGGTACTCGTCAAAGACAGAGAACGAAATAATGGCCAAAGTCGTCTAGCGAAAACATTGATTGATCGCGTGCGAGATCTGGCGGAGGACCTCAAGGTGCATCGCATACCAAGCGCGGACCATGTAGTCGTAGCGCTGTTAATCGAGCCCATGCAAAATCGTAAGTACTCACGCAATGGGGTTTCCCAGTATTCACCTTTATTGTGTCAATACGCAGAGAACCCTGATGAACCGAGCGGTGAGTTCGGTAGATATCATAACATTGCCTACTTTGCCGCTCAGTACTTCATCTCATAGGATTTCATGGGTTTTGGTTGTTCTCTGCCATCCGGCTATTGCTTGATTTGCAGGTATGTAATGTGGCTTTGGCTACGATGCTAGGAAGGAAGTAGTCACCTCTTTTTATCCGCTCTAGATTAATCATAAGTCCGTCATGTCCAACATCGAGGATCCGGAAGCCAGAGGTACTATGATCTTCGCCTGGTGGATGGCCTGCCTTGCCGATGCCTATCGCAGTGTCTACTACAGGAGAAAGCCGATGTTGTCAGTGGATACCATCATCTACATATAGATATATTCGCTGATGCCACAGATGCCTCATGCCAGAGACGATGACGACTACGATATCGACTTCTACACAGTAGGCCCAGTTCCACCGGATGTCGTTGAGTCACAGGCGCAGACACCCTCTGTGAGGGAACAGCTAGAGGTTCGTTCTATGTATCTGTCGCTTGTGAAGGGGAGCTGATGCATTTGCTGTCCTCAGTTTTTGGTGCGTTTCGAGCAGGGCGTTACGCCGGTGCTTCCTCACATGGACGTGTCATCATCACAGGGCTACTACCGCTCAGCACATGCGCTTGCCCGCATCGCCCGTCAAATGTCACGACAGCTCTGGCGACCCGCAACAGAATCGGACGGTATACCTTTAGAGGTCTTAATGAATCTCATGACCTCACTGAATGAGTGGAAAGATGAACACTTGCAACGAGTTGGGGTTCCCAGCAACTTTGCGGCAGAGTGGGATTTTGTGAGCGCTGTATCCGCATGTGAGTTATTAAACCTCCGATCCTGGTTTTGTTCTTCCTTGCAATTTCTAATGAATTCTGACAGGTGCCAGTGATGCCACATATCACATAATGTGGATCGTTATATTCAACGCAGTGGACGACTTTGGTATTCGGGAACACAACGACGTGGCACGCACGAGTAGCTCACCCACTGAATTTCCTGGCTATCAAACGATCGAAACTATCAAAAAGAAGATTAGTGATGATGCCCTACATGGTGCCTTGCGCATCGCTGGTCTCGTAAGCTCGCCCTTCGTTACTACAAAATCTAGGATGGCTTACCCCTGCTGTAGGCTGGCGTACTTACTACAAACGGATATCTGGTACGTCAGCATCGAGGGGGCTGCCGCTACCCAAATTGATCGTTTTTTTCTGGAAAATCAGCGCCTGGATTCCGCGGTGATGCATGTTAGTATCATCCAAGCCGGAACACTCCTTGCTCGACTTGGTCGCCCGGAGGTAGAAAATTGCATAAAGGGCCTCAACCAGTACAGTTATGCGTATGAGGAGTGTGCAGAGCAAGCAGCAGATATAGCCAGACAATATAACCAGGCTGTCTCAGGAGAGTCTGAGCTGGGTTATATGGCTTCTGTCCTGTCTCGACCTGGTCCTATAGCGGAGTCGATGACCATCACCGATCCAAGTATGGCTATCCATTTCAACCCTACCACGCTAGCTGGTGGATACCGTGGTCGATAGAGCTGTGTATACAGATACCAGATACCGCCTTACTTATCTATGTGTAGGCATACCATCACATTCTCCCCGGACTCATGGTTCTTCTTCTGTTGTTAGCTCTTGTATTTATTCATTTTTGCATCGGATTGGACTACCAATAGACCGCGCGTTGAGAAACGAAGCAACCATCCATTCGTGTCCATGAGAGAAGGACAACAGTCGTGCGACTTGCAATGTAAAGAAAATTCACAAGCGAACACTCTTGATAACCTTGGAGATACCAGATTTCTCTCCATCGTATCTTCCTGTGGCACCCACCCCGCCCTTGTATACTGCCTTTTGTGACGCCACCGTTTTCTTCGCCTTCTCGTACCTCTGCCGCTTCTTTACACGGGGATTGCGCACGCTCTTCGATCGATGTGGTGTGAGCCCCCTGTTCTTCATAATCGCACGGGATACAGAACGTGGTCCGTCTGCGATATCCTCGACCCTCAATTCTTCCCTGTAAGAAGTCTCAGTTAAGGAATACCCAACTAAGTAAAGCGCATGGATCTTACCTCACCAAACTTTGCTCAGTTTCATACTCAACCTTCTTCCTCTCCTTCTTCTCTTTCGACTTTCGACTGACAAGGTCATAGTAGCCCTCCGCATCGTCCTGCTCTGTCTCTTTATCATCGCCTTCGTCTCTTCTACGCTTTTTGCTGGCAGCCTCTCTTGACTCCGGCTCCTCCTCGTCCAAATCATTGCCAGCTGTAGTTCTGCTCTTCTCCAACTCCCTCTTCTGCCGTTCCTCGCGTTCCTTCTTTCTCTCTTTCCACGGTATATCATCGTCACCGCCAGCATTGGCCCGAGCGCGTTCCCTTCTTGCACTCGCACTTTCGATTTTGGATGTGTGGAACCGCAAAGTGCGCTTGCGCGCAGCCTTGTCGGCAGCATCAGCAGCCTGTAGGGTCGTCTGTTCGCCATAGGCGTCGGCATCAGTATTTGACGATGGGCGAGTAGTAGGCTTTGATTTCGCTGGGAATACAGGCTCTTCCAAGTCGAATATGGGCAACGACGGCGCAGGTTTTGAGGCCGGTGTGGTCTTTCGCTTTTTTTTCGGAGGCTCTTCCAGTGGGACACGAGCTTTCTTCTTTTCCTTCTTGATTGGCGGCTCGTCGGCCCCACGAAATTGCTTCATCTCCTCGAAAAGATTCAGCAGCTCATCAGAGGCTTCGGCACCCCATTTCTTGGGGAAGCGGATTGCTGCAAGGTCATTGTCACTGTCCTCATCCTCGTCATCGTCCTCATCTTCTTCCTCAGACCCGGCAACGTCCAGGTCCTCCAGGGTCGCTATGTGTTGCTTCAATGTGAGCAAGCGACCCATAATGGGATGCGAGCGAAGCTGCTCTGGGTGTACAGAATATTGCTCTGATGAACGTAGGTATAGATAAAAAGCCAGAGTAATGGCATATTGTAGAAGGGCTTCTACATATGACAAATAACGTGTCAGAAGTATGCAAACCAACTAATAAAATGACTTACGATAGTACAGGTGCAGCATTCCAGAAGTAATGGCGTCAGATTGTTCATCTTCCAGCCTGATGAGCGTATAAGACCACTGCAAAAGCTGATAGAGTTGTCGAATACTAACCGAGTGATCTTCTCCTGAGTCTTTACCAGGGTACGTGCGACGTCATCCCAATCTCGCGCCAGAGCAAGAGCTTCGGGGTTCGTCCTCTCTAGATGCCGTAAGAGCGATTCCTTGTCCTTAGGTAGCACCTCAGTGATGACTGGCACAGGTTCATCACCATCACTTGATGTAATTGTCTTAGTGAAATTTTGCAGTAGAAAAAAGGTAGATGACCTACTCCTCTTGCTCCATGACGATATTCGCCACATCTGCAAGCCCAAAGTCATCATCATTCAAGACTTCCCTGATTTTAGCTTGTAGTCGGTTTGCTTCCTGCTCCTCCATCTCGTTGGCTTCTTCGTCGTCCGATGACAATTGAGCGGCATTCGAGGAGTAATATGCTGCTTTTGAACGTCCCCAGCCTTCCTCCTCACTTTCAGAGTCAGACTGCTCATCCGAAGACGGTGGTGCCTGCTTTCGTTGCTTGCCAGATGGTTTCTTGGACGTGGCGGCAGAGGGCAAAGGAGTTTCATCCTCATCCTCCTCATCCTCTTCGCTCCCTACTTCACCTTCATCTTCCTCCTCCGAATCAGGTATCCCTTTGAGAGCAAAGACCTCCTCCTCGTCTCCCTCATCATCAGAATGAACATCATCGCCTTCGAGGAGAATCCTATCTCTGGAAGCGTGAACTAAACAAATCATAATGTGGCTTTAGTTTGACAGTACATCATGGTTTGACGTACATTGGTCCTCCTCATCCATGGGAATGTCTGATGGCTTATTCCATCGTTTTAGAGTACCCTCTTTTCGGTCGACAGGCCGCGGATGCGAGTTATTGTTTCTCTTTGCATTTCGGTTTCGGACCATTGAGTAGGTCTTTTGTAAGATAAAGTTGAGGAGGATGTCGAGGGCGGTACTGTAGAACGTTGGACAAGTTGCAAGTTGTAGACCTTGAAATTTCGACGTTAGCCACGTGGATGAGTCTATATACGGAAGGGCGCATCAAATATCAACTCGATCGGAGGCAAGCCTGGGACGTTTGATTTGAATCTTCATCGTTGTCACTGGCAGTGGCAGGTGCAAGCGGAGCCGGTACGATATGCCTTTAAAGGCGTGTTTCAGTCGACAGATCAGGTGAAGCACTTGAAATATGTAGCTGAGCAAGATGTGCCTTGACACTGACTGAGTCACAGAGTTGTCCAGTTCCAGCATGAATCAATGTTGTCAAATTGAGCCAAGACCGGGCAAACACATGTTCATTCGAGTGGTCTCATCCAGCACGCTATCGCCGTGTCCCTGACTGTGCCTTGAGTCGACTGCCTATCCATCACGGCATCAAGGATGTCTGCAGACGGAGGGCTGGGCACGTCGAAAGGTCGTTGAATTCGGACCGTAGGTATGTTACTTTTGAACATACACCCCTCAATGCCGTCCACGATGGTCATCCCCATCCCGGTGGATCGGTGGGACTCAGAGGCTGTAATTGAGGACGATGAGTCTAGTCATCGGAGGCAATTCGGAACAATTCATAACGCTGCCTGGCAGCCTGTCTGGCACAGCATATGCTCGGAGCAGAATCTAGTCGGTGTCATAAACATCCTAGTATATAGGCTGGACTTGTCTAGTATACTCGGACAGTAGGTAAGTGATCATCATTCTGCCTTCAATGTATTGGTTCAATCAGGCCCCTGTCACATATATCACCAGTATGAATCCCGCTGTGGCACGTTCCTCTCTAACAATGGATTGGGCTATCGCGTTCAGGCACCATGGCTGCGCAATGGTGAGGCATATAATAACCTCAACTGGGGGCTTGTACTTTACAGTGTTTGTCGATGATGTTTCAAGCTTTCAAAGTTTCTCCCCTGCTAGCTGCGCTCACCATCACAGGTAGCCAAGCGTCACCTCCGTGCAGTGGTACCAGGTCTTATGCAGCTTGCTCTCAATATATCAATCCATTCTCAGTCAACGAACACTTCTGGGGAACAGTTCTTGGTATACAGGTGCCCTCTCCCAACGCACTCATGGCAGATTTCATCGAGTTTTACGACGGCGTGTTAGGGTGGTAAGTGTTTTTATATATGGAAATTCTTATGTTCAAGAGGGCTGTGATTGCTTACATACAGTTCTACAGTAGTAGCCCAGAGCTATTCACCGCGACCTGTTGCGCAAGTCTTCGTAGGCAAATTATCCATCTCTCCTAATTGAACCCACATCAACTCCTGGTGATGCAGAATACGGAATAGGAGTCGATTGTGATGGGCCGGTTACCGTTCTTCCTCCTGCCTCTCAGGAGACCCCGCCTTATGGTTGGTTTAACGTCATCCCATGCGCAGTAGATAACCCGGACCGCGTGCTCTCGGACCCCGTCGTCTTCTACAGGCCCAGTAACACTGTCAACGACTGTCTCAACTTCTGCGCCTCACAAAGCTACCACTGGGCCGGAGTTGAGTACAGTGACGAGTGCTATTGCGGGACTGGTTTTACAAATCAGAAGTCCCCTCCCTTCGCCAATGACAGCGACTGCAATATGAGGTGCTCGGGGGAATACCAGGACTTGTGCGGAGGACCGTGGAGGATGCAGATTTATAGCAATATCTGACGAAGGTATATGGACAACCGATGAAAGAGACGGTTTTCTGGATTTAATATGGTCTTTTGACCGTGTATCCGTGGCATACTCCAATCTACTCCAATATATGCGAATTTCAGGCGCTCAAAGGGTGTACGACTCGGAGTTTACTTTCACCCTCCTTGTGATGGTTCGCAGATAATGGAATGTTCAAATGGCTGACCTTCGTTTTTTGGGGCAATCCTTATACTAGACAGTGTACTTGATGATGATGATGATGATGATGATGACTATTGATGCAAGGTAAGCCTTCAAGTTTGTTCAAGTTGGTATTACCAATATAGCTCAAAATCGCGCACTGCACAACACTGGGATCGCAGTCGGCGTGAATCGCCAGTCTGACACTCCAAGCTTCAAGTTCCGACTCGGATCTGTCTGGATGATATGTAAGTGATTGTCAGGTTATCGAATTTTCTGTCGAAAGTTCATTATGCCCATTAGTGGTCCATACAGGATTTAGGGAGGTCAAGGTGTAGACTCTCAGCTGTTCATGGCATGACATTCATCAACGTCAGGTACGCCATTTGACGGGTCACAGCGTCGAATAGTAAGAAGCCTCTGAGTCATCGTATGCCAGTTGACCCTTTTTCTTTTCAAGTCCTAACATTCGTCGGCATTTTCTCATACACGGCGTGTGCCTTCCGTCATTCAAGGTTTTCATCATGTTGGCGGCCATATTCTATACCGGATGTCATGCTGCCCAATTTGGATGGCCTGAAAGCCGTTAATTCCCGCCCTAGTAAGACATAGTATAACTAGGTAAGCGAGCCGTGACCCGATATGTTATAGATCTTGTGCGAAGCTCTGACTCCGAATTTCCCAGTGAAAGAAGAGAAATTGACAGGATATGATAATATTACTCCGACTTTGATTATCTTCGGCCTACAAGTTAGGCACGTCGTTAGATATAAAAATGTCTTTGAAGTCGTACCATCAGAGGCTATCGGCAGGCATGCTAGTGATTTACTTCACTTGGATATTCACCCTCGTCCGCGTTAGTCATTCCAACCTCAGGGAATTGGTCGGAACACTTGGAGGCTGGAGCTAAGGGCGGATGATCTTCAGTTGTCCGCCCGGCACAGCATATGCTCACAGCAGAATCTAGTCGGTGTCGTAACCACCCTAGTATCTCAGGCTGGACTTGTCTGGTTTACTCGGACGATAAGTAAGTGCTCATCATCCTGCTTTCAATGTATTGGTTCAATCAGGCCCCTGTCACATATATCACGATTATGAATCCCACTGTGACACGTTCCTCTTTAACAGTGGACCAAGCTATCGCGCTCAGGCACCACGGCTGCGCAATAGTGGGGCATATAATAGCCTCAACGCTGGGGGTTTGTAATTTACGTTATCCTTGCCAGATGATGTTCCAAGCTCCTAAAGTTTTCTCCATGCTGGCTGCACTTGCCTCAACAGGCAGCCAAGCATCACCTCCGTGCAATTCGACTGGTACCAGACCTACTCCAGCCTGCTCTCAATATATCAATCCATTCTCAGCCAACGCATACTTCTGGGGAACAGTTCTTGGTATACATGTGCCCTCCCCCAACACTCTTATGGCAGATCGCATCGAGTTCTACGACGGCGGGTTAGGATGGTAGGTGCTTTTTGAATTCTCGTTTTGAGGCCTGTGGTTGTTCAAATATAGGTCTACACTGGCAGTAGTAGCAGTTATTACACAGCGACCTGTTGCGCAACGCTTAGTACGTAAATTATTTATCTCTCTAAAGTGAACTCTCACCGACTCCTGGTGACGCAGACTACGGACTAGGGATCGACTGTGACGGCCCAGAGACGACACTTCCGCGAATATATCCGATTGTAATATTCCGTGCGCTGGAGAATATGATATCGCTTGCGGGGGATCGTGGAGGATGCAGACGTCTGATATAATTCTGTTGTCGATAGCATTCAAAGTTTCAAACTCGGTGTTGTGCATATTACTAGTACTAAATTAATAGCGATTTGTATTCTTAGAGATGCGCTGCACTGCTACAAAACGATCAGCCACTCCAAATGTTCAAACTTTCAAGATGGACGTTAGTTCTGAGAGACTCCGAGTCTGAGTCGCAACTTAGTGACTTACCATATAGGGACAGTAAGGAATCTCATCAGGCGCTCAAAGGGATGTGCGAGTCACTTACTTTGACCTTTCATCATACTACTCACAGTTCGCAGATATTGGCATGTTTAAATGGTCCAAATTCGCTTTGGGGGGCAATTTCTATACCAAACGGTGTCCTTCATCATGATGACTAAGTGCCAAAATGAACCATGATGCCAGGTAAGCCTTTGTTCGTTAGTATTGCCAATATAGCTGGCACCCATAGAAATTCAAAATCGCGCACTGTAGCAGATATGCCAGCTCTACCATTCCACGAGATTGCAGTCAGCGTGAATCTTTGGCCAGTTTGACACTTCAAGTTCCGATCTGTCTGGATAATATGTAAGTGATTGTCAGGTCATCGAACTTTGTGTCGAAAGTTCATGGTTATGCCCATTAGTAATCCGTACTACAGGACTTAGGTAGGTCAAGACGTAGACTCTCAATTGTTCGTGGCATGACATCCATCACGTCAGGTACGGCGCCGTTCGATGGGTCACATCGTTCGAGAGTATAAAGCCTCATCGTATGCCACCGACCCTTCTCTCTCCAAGTCAAAATATTCGTTGGCAGTTCATCATACACAACATGTTCCTTTCGTCACTCGAGGGTTTCATTTTGTTGGCGGCCATATTTACTACCGGACCGGAATTCATGCTATGCAATGTCCTGCTGACAGACCGAATGCCGGCTGCTTCCAATACATTAACCCTTTCTCTGCCAATGCATACCAATGGGCGGCTCAAGGCATACAAGTGACATCGCCCGATGCACTCATCGGTGGGCCTTTTATCGAATTTGACGACGGCGTATTGGGATGGTGAGTTTCCTTTCGTCTCTTTATGCCTGAAACCCGATTCCGACATTAGTTGTTTCACAGTAGTACCCCAGACTCGTGGACTGGAACATGCTGTGTAAGCATTCGTGAGTATTTTCCAATGCATCATCATCGAGTACACTAATTTTTTTCTCATATTCGTCCCAACGACAAAAGATTACAGCACAGGAGTCGACTGCGATGGCCCAGAGACGCCACTTCCTCCACTCGAATATCCTGCTGCCGACACATTACCAGACGGATGGGATATAGCCGTTGCATGCGCTGTCGATGTGCCCGAACGCGTCTTATCCGACGTCATCGTCTCTTATCTACCAAGCACCATCCCTAACAGCTGCATCTCGTCCTGCGAGGCCCAAGGCTACCACTTCGCGGGCGTGGAGTACGGCGACGAGTGTTATTGTGGCACAGGATATAGCGGTGGAGTCGTCCCTGCTGCTGCGAACATCTCCGATTGTAACGTTCGGTGTGCTGGAGAGTACTATATCTCCTGCGGAGGATCGTGGAGAATGCAGATCTACAGTGACATCTGATGTAACTCCGTTCTCGAAATTTCAGGCTCGGTGTTGTGAATACTACTACTAGTGGTATAAACAACATCGACTTACTATTTTTGCAGACTCCTCACAATATATGGCACCTGGACTAGTTGCCTAAGCATTTACTCTGTAGTATCCAGATCATTTACTCTGTAGTATCCAGATCATTAAAACACAATGCCGCTCTCAGATCCTTAGGAACTCGCGCATTGGGCCGAAAAATTATTCGTTCCCTAAGACGTAGTATCGCCAGGTAAGCACACAAGCCGAGACCCGATACAGATTTCGCTAAACTCTAATTTCGAACTTACCAGGGGGGCTGAGAGAGATCTTGACGGGTGTATGATAATGAGACTCCGAGTCGGCGCGTGAGCGAGGCGTTATGGATTAACAGATCTGTGATGCTCGAGTCCGGCCTGCCTGGATAATATGTAAGTGATTGTCAGGTCCTCGAACTGTCCGTGCCTTGAGCTTGTTCAAATACAGCATCAGTCTAGCGCAGGTCCTTAAAATACCACAGCAATGATTTAATTATCCGAGACGTGATATCAATCATCTTCAGGTACACCATTCAATAGGATATGCAGATATATAGGCCTAAACCCTCCTCAAAACCGATATCCAGGCTCTTGCACTAGCTAACTGCCAAACCCTCATACGCGAGATGTTTCTTTCGTTGCTCACGGCCTTGGCATTTCTGATGGCTATGGCTGCTACAGGATGCCAAGCCTCACCTCCTTGCGACAGCGGTGATGGCAGGGGGAACGCTATCTGTTCGCCGTACATCAACCCATTCTCCGTCAATGAATACTTCTGGGGGACGCTACTTGGTATAGAGGTCTCATCGCCCAATGTCCTGATGGCAGATAATGTCGAAATGTGGGACTTTGTGGACGGCTGGTGAGTGTGTCCCCCTCTCCCTACCATCAGTCATACCAATGCTCTTGTTCGTCTTCAGCAGCGAACCGCAAACGAATGTCGCGACATGCTGTGCCAGTCTCGGTGAGGATTTATAACCAATCATCATTCATTCGCCATATTTTTCTTTCCTTCAAAAAATCATAATCATAATAAATCAATCCATAGACGACGGTATAGGAGTGGACTGTGATGGCCCAGAGACGAATCTCCCTCCTATCGAAGATCCGTCTTATGACTTGCCGGAGTGGTGGACCGTAGCCTTTCCATGCGCCGTTGATGTGCCCGAACGCATTTTATCCGATGTCATTGTCTCTTATTCACCGAGCACTGCCACCCCTTACGAATGCGCCCTGACCTGCGAAGCGCAAGGCTATTACTTTGCGGGCCTCGAGTACGGCGACGAGTGTTATTGTGGTACAGGATACAGCGGCGGAATTCCGCCTACTGCTGCGAACGTCTCCGACTGTAATATGCGATGCGCTGGAGATTATATCTATGCTTGTGGCGGTTCTTGGAGAATACAGATTTATACGTTGTAAGATTTACTGGTAGTCGTCGCTCGTAAATTGTAATGTCCTGTTCAGTTGCGCTGCGGCTGTCATGAACGCCTCTTTAAATCATTTCACATACTACCAACTTCAAATTACTATATGAGGAATGTCTGCCGGCGCTTCCAGACTGGGACGCGGATCAAACTTAAGAGTGCTTCAATTGAAGTGGGTTACAACTTACCGACGACGACTCCGAGTCACCAACGTGGCTTGTCTTGTCTTGTCTGCTTAGCCTGGTATGGTATCATGTGCATAACAACGTACGAGTCAAGCCCCAAGCTTAAGAGTCTGACTGTTCAAAAACGATGTGAGTATACACCCTCCGAGTCAAGAGCCGCGAATCGGACAGCGAAACTCCATTATTTCGATGTAGTAAGCAGAAAAATCTCCGACCTGCTTGGATCATGGCGGTAGATGGCAGTCTGTAAGTGATTGTTACATCCTCGAACTGTCCGTATCTGAACTTGTTATGTAGGCATCCAATTCAACGCAGGCATTGGCAACAGACCAGAAAATACTACACCATTTTCCAAATATACAGATATAAAAGCCTGTATGAAATTTATGGCTACGAGTACTAGTAGGAGCCCACTCGCTGAGCCTTCCGATTCGCGGTCGATCTGTTACTGAATCTCCCCCAACCCGAGATGTTCACTTCGTTGCTCAAGGTGTTGACCCCATTGATGGCTATGCCATTGCGGGATGTCGTGCATAGCAGACCTAGTGCCGCCTGTTCTCAATACATCAACCTGTTCCCCGTCAACGCATACTTCTGGGGGGACGCTACTTGATATAACAGTCTCGTCGCCCAACGTTTTATGACTTTCAAGATGATTCGTGAGTGTTTTTTATGATGTTTTCAAAAATTCCTATCAACGTCTGTGCTTCGTTTTCAGCATACCCCATAGACCTTCAGAACTCGCGCATTGGGCCGAAAGAATGTTCGTCGCCTTGAGACATAGTATTGCCAGGTAAGCATACAAGCCATGACCTGATATGCTAGAGTTCGAGAAGCTCTAATTTCGAACTTAGTAGTGGGAGAAGAGGAGTATGATAATCATATAACTCGGCGCGTGAGCGAGGCATTAACAGATCTGTGATGATCTCCGGCCTGCCTGGATAATATGTAAGTGATCGTCACTGTCCACGGCTGAGCTTGTTATGCAGCATCAGTCTAGGGCACGTCCTTAAAATACCAGAGCGATGGTCTAATTCTCCGAGACGTGCCATCAATCATCAGATACACCATATATAGTACAGATATAAAAGTCTAAACCCTCCTCATAACGGGCATCCAGGTTAACTGCCAAACCCTCATACACGAGATGTTGCTTTCGTTACTCAAGGCCTTGATATTTCTGATGGCTATGGCTGCTACCGGATGCCTCGCCTCGCCTCCTTGCGACAACGGGGATGGCAGGACAGAAGCTCTCTGTTCTCAGTACATCAACCCATTCTCCGTCAATGAATACGTCTGGGGGACGCTACTTGGTATAGAAGTCTCATCGCCCAATGTCCTGATGGCAGATAGAATTGAATTTTGGGACGATATAGACGGCTGGTGAGTGTGTCTCCCCCCCCCTTTTTTTTCTTTCTTTTTTCTATTGATTGTATGAATGCTCTTGTTCGTCTTCAGCAGCGAACCGCAAACGACTGTCGCGACATGCTGTGTCAGCATCAGTGAGGATCTTCATCCAACGTGTTTTTTTTTTGCTAGATTTTATGCTAGATAATAACGATGACAATCATAAACAAATCCACAGACGGCGGCATAGGAGTGGACTGCGATGGCCCAGAGACGGTTCTCCCTCCTATCGAAGATCCGTCTTATGACCTGCCAGAGTGGTGGACCGTAGCCTTCCCATGCGCCGTTGATGTGCCCGAACGCGTTTTATCCGATGTCATCGTTTCTTATTCACCGAGCACTGCCATCCCTTATGAATGCGCCCTGTCCTGCGAGGCGCAAGGCTATTACTTTGCGGGCCTCGAGTACGGCGACGAGTGTTATTGCGGTAAAGGCTACAGCGGCGGCATTCCGCCTACTGCTGCGAACGTCTCCGATTGCAGTATGCGGTGCGCTGGAGATTATTTCTATGCTTGTGGTGGTTCTTGAAGAATGCAGATTTATACGTTGTAGTCACAGATTGTGATTTACTTGATTGGCCGCCACGCACATTATTGTTGGAAATGCCCTTTTCAGTTGCGCTGCGGGCTCTTCATTATCACTACTGCTTCGTAGCTATAGGTGTGCTCCCTTTCAAACTCGAACGCCTCTTTCGCCTACACATTTCAAAATCCTACCAATTTCAAATTACTGCTATAATGAGGAACCTCTGAAGGAGGCGCTCCCGGACGCGGATCAACAGAGAGCGCTTTGAGTTTCTTCACCTCCGACGACGATGTGGCTCAGTGCCATCTGCAAGTTCCAAGGCCTATAACTAGTATCATGTGCATTACAACCTACCGATTCAGGCCCCAAGCTTAAGAGTCGGACTGTTCGAAAACGATGGGAGTATATGGATAATGGCACCCTCGCTGAGAGCTGCGCATCGGACAGCGAAAGTTCTTTTTACAGGCAAGCTGACAGAAAAGCCGCTGATATCGTACGTAACAATACACCGCCGCCAGCATACGGTATCATACCAGGTACATTCCACGACTTAGTACGCAGTACTCAACTCCTGATACTGAATTTACCAGTAAAATAGAGAGAGAGACCTTGACAGTGACATGTCATTTGCATGTACGAGGCCCGTCTCTGGATCTAATATAATCTCCGACCTGCCTGGATCATGGCGGTACTGTATGGCAGTCTGTAAGTGATTGTTACGTTCTCGACCTGTCTGTGCCTGAACTTGCTATGTAGGCGTCCCAGCTCAATGGCAGATCTTGGCAATAATCGTATCACTGGCACTTGACACCCATCGACCGTCAGGTACACCAATTTCTTTTTCCAATTATCTAGATATAAAAGCCTGCCTGAAATCTATGGCCCTCCCCCCTCATACACGAGATGTTCACTTCATTGCTCAAGGTGTTGACCCCGTTGATGGCTATGGCCATTGCAGGATGTCGTGCATCTCCGCCTTGTAGCAGCAGCAGACCGAGTGCCGCCTGTTCTCAATACATCAACCCGTTCTCCACCAATGCATACTTCTGGGGGACGCTACTTGATATACAAGTCTCGTCGCCCAACGACCTGATGGCAGATGACATCGAATTCTATGACGTTCAATATGGTTGGTGAGTGCTTCAAGTCTTGTATGATATCTTTTTTCAAAGACTTCCTGCTCAATGTCTGGGGCTTCTTTTTTTTTTTCTTCTTTCAGCAGTACCCCAGAAAGCTTCACCGCTACATGCTGTGCTAGTCTCCGTGAGGATCATTCATGAACCGTCCAATTCGCCATCATTCGTTTGCTAACCCACATGCCATGTATCACTTCACAGAGTACGGCATAGGCGTCGACTGTGACGGCCCAGAGACGACTCTCCCTCCCGTCGAAGATCCGGTCTACGATCTCCCCGAGGGATGGAGGATAGCCATGCCATGTGCCGTCGACGTGCCCGAACGCGTCTTGTCCGACGTCATCGTTTCCTATTTGCCGAGCACCGCCGATCCTTACCACTGCCTTTCGTCCTGCCAGTCGCAAGGCTACCACTTTGCCGGATTGGAGTACGCCGACGAGTGCTATTGTGGCACGGGATACAGCGGCGGGGTGGCGCCTGCTGCTGCGAACGTCTCTGACTGCAGCATGCGGTGCGCGGGGGATTACATTTATATTTGCGGCGGGTCTTGGAGAATGCAGATTTATACAAATGCTTGATGTACTACTAAGCAGCAAGGCGGTGACGTCCTTCTAACCCTTTCTCTGATGTTCGTTTACGTACTAGTCTGAAGCGATCTGCAGCGTGACTCTGACGAGTTTTGTGATTTCATCCTGGCGAGGCATAGCTCGGTTTCTACTCAAAAGCGCATCTCCGAAACTCTAAATTTGCGTATATTGAATAAAAGGATGGATGAGGATAGAGTGAATATACAATTGATGATATCGTTGCTGCTGCGCAGAGCCGGAAGCCCGGCGAGTGGAGTAACTGGTCATCGCCGCCTTCTGCTGCATTGCACGCCAACCCAAGCGTCGGTTGAGAGAGGGCTCACAGTGAAACATGAGCACTTCACCGTAGGTTATACATATTAATATTAACAACAAGTGTCAATGTTTTGATCGACGACACATGAATGACGTAGGGGCGAATGAAAAATGCATATGACAGGACGCACACCCAAGAGACGATCCCAATCAGAACTGCCAGCACCACCTGTGACTAGTGTTTTGTCAGACAACGCCCTCTGCAATCAGTTTTCTCTTCCTCCGAGTCACCCGGACGACGGCTGCTACTTAATACTAGTACTACTACTCACCAACTCCTCCACCATCTTTCCTGAACTCCAGACTTTTTTTTTTTGTTAATTTGGGTGAGATGCCGAACGAAGGCGAGAGCCTGAGGAACATCGAAGAGGCGCTGTCGCAATACACACTCACGATGTACGAGTACACTCTGAAGCTGTGGACCGCATCCAGGAAAATCGTAGACGAAAAGGGAGAGCAGCAGAAGGGAAGCAAGCAAGGGACGACGACGACGACGAACGCGGCGTCGGAGGATCAGGATAGGCGGAATCTCAGTCACCACGCAATGGCCAGAGACGAAACGAGGCGGGATCGAAAACACGGTTGACGACAATTCTCTCTCCCCATCCTCCCCATCCATCAATCTCAGACATCCCTTCCAGGTGCTCGCAGTCCCTAACATTCTCCTGTCCAGGTATGCAAAAGCAGTCAGATCGTTCGCTCTCATACACCGCTGACCTTCCACCAGTAACAGCCCTTGAACCCGCCGCCCCAGCGCGCGAAAGCCCACACCAGTCGTCGTCATCCTTGCCCACATAGTACTACGCTGCGTCGCACGCAGCTATCCATTCAACCCCTCCCCCAGATACCGTAATCCCCCCCGCGCGCGCTCAGCATCGGGTTCCACTTGTATTAATATCTATCGTTCGGGTGCTGCTAGATTATGATATATAATGTTACAACAGACCTTTATTAGCATCCACTCCCTCTGCCACGCGGTGCGCACATCCTCATCCCTTGCCCTCCGCCGCCGCCTAAGACAAACACATGGCGTGTGTTTTTATTGGGGCGCCTCCATTCCTGCCTTGACAGCGGGACGCTCCCAGCAACGCGCGATCCATGCCTGTGGGGGGGTAGGAGGGAGGGGTTAGCAAATGTATAAGGTGATTTCGCATCAAATACGGAAATCGGTCACTCCGCCCGCCGCTCACCTTCACGTTCAGCCACCCATCCATATGTGCAGCTACCCTAGGAACGGGCAACTCACCCACCCGTGTGTACCATCCAGCCAATTAATCGGGGAGGGGCAGGGGTATGTACTGAGGAACGTACCATGGAAAGGCGTTTATATCGGCAACGCTATAAGTACCCCGCCCTGGACCTGCTAGCCAATCGCGGTCGGCCAGACGGATGTTGAGGACGCCATAGATACGTTTCGTCTGGTCAGTGTATCCTAATAGGAACAGGCATCCGTAAGTATACATGTGGGGGGTTTTTTTTTTGTGTATAATAAAGATCTCAAACTTTTCTTCGCGTATGGAATGTCCTTGGGTGCGAAACCGAAACGGGTGGCTGGGAAACGCGCGGGGCGGGGGGATAAGGCGGGACTGTCGAGTAGTACGTGGTGTAGCTCATGGGAACATACCTTGAGCTTGCATAGCATGCTTCCACTGGCAAAAGAAAGAGAGAGAAATAACAGATATCAGTCCAACTTTGGGACGCGACTGAGAAAGGAGGTCTGGGGAGAGGTACCGTGAAGGAACATCCACTGCCACATCATCTGTTTACGATCCTCCACTGGGCTCGCGCGCGCGCGTCGAACGAGAACGTGAACGCGGGATCACTAGTAGTGCAGCTCCAAGTGCAGCAATATCATGGCGGTCTGGAATCCAGCGAAACCCGCCGCTTCTGCTGCTCGGCCGCTGCGGTCGACCAAGACGGGGATCCGGCCGTTGGGGTTGAGATGGACGGACCACGGTTCTTTTTGCGTGCCCTTGGGCATGTCGAGCTTGTGCACGCTGTTTTTATTTTAAAAGATATATATATTTGATTGTTTTATTTAGAAAGGATTATAACGATGAATCCTGATCAAAAGCAACGAGGAGGGATCAAATTGGATGTTTCAAAGTTGGAGGCAGGACGACGTCAGTGCGTGCCATAGAACGGGAAGTGTGTAGGATGGGAGGGATACGTGTAGTGTGATGGGTTATCATGTAGTAGTGCCAAGACTCACTCGTGGTCTAGCTCGTAAGTGGTCTTTAGCTCTTCTAGTAGCACTGACACTTTACGACCATTTGGTGTACCCGCGGCGCCATGCAGTAAAATAGACTTGGTGGCATCAGCGGTAGTTGACAGACCTCGAGCTGCGAGGGTTGAATGATCCACTGGTAGTAGGACCGCGCCGGGGGATTTTGAATGCGTTCAGACGGTTGAATAGGATGGCTCGTGAAACCATCTTGCCCAGTCGTGTATAAAGTTGGGAAAAAGGATATCTCGTGAGTCGAGGGCAAGCGAGTCTGAGAGTCGAATTGTTATTATTTATATATTAAAGGAATCGCCGCAACGCACATGTCCACGTAATTCCCTCAGGCGTGGATAAATGGAGGTTACTGTACTATCAGTTTGGCTTACTCATGAACGCGATCGCGTTTTTGGGTAGCAGCAGATCCCCATCATCATCATCATCATCATCACCATTTTGTGCAAACTCTCAGGCTACTTGGCAAATACTCTCCGTGAAAACTACAGCACTAAATGACTCTGTGTGGCAAAGATGTTTTACAAAAAAAACAAGAGAGAGAGATCCAATCAGTCGAATTGCATAGTTATACAGTGTGTTGAGAGAGATAATACAGAGCGAGGGATGAGCGGGAAACATCATCGAAAGCGTAAAACGATATAAACAAGCCGTCCAATAGTATATATATATAAAAGAAGAAGAAGAAAAAGAAAGGTAAAGGGGGGAATGTATAACGTGAATCATGAGCATAACTCGAGACATGTCGAGCTTCGACCGTAAATACGTGACGGGTAAATAGGGACGAATAACGGGGGAGGGACGGGAAGAGACTCTTCGTGGCAAAGGAGAAGAAGACACGGCCCAAAGTATACTGTCCAGACCCAGTGAATCCAATATCAAAAACCCGAAAAGAAAAACGGAGACCGTATAACACCAACATTTGGTTTATGCTGCATCACTCGTCCATCCTATGATGGTCCCGACCTCTCTGTGAGCCTTTCGACGTGCTCTCCCTTCGCTGCTCTTCCCGTTGCGCAGAAGGAGGAGGAGGAGGAGGAGGAGCGGGTCCCCGTTCAGACCGTCCCTCCTCATCGGCATCGGGAGACCTACTTGCCCGACGCTTCTCAGGGGGCTGCATCCGGCCCTGTGCTGAGCCGCCGACAGCGCCCTGACCACCAGAAGATCTACGAACCAAGCCCGGACGTTCTCCTCCTAGCGCATTATGACTGAGCGAACTGCGCGTGGACGAAGTCGGAAGACCCGTCTTGGCCCCGAGGGGCGACCAGCTGCCTTTCCCACCCGTCGTCGCCGTCGTCGTCGTCAGCGGCGGCGGCGGCGGCGGGAAATTGTGCGGAGGAAGTTCTCTGAGGGGGAGGTGCGAGTGTGGACCCCCCCGAAGGGACTCGTTGGGGGGCGGTAGGCGAGATTCCAAGCGCATAGCGGATACCGACAGGCGTCTGCCGACGTCGAATGGGACGGGAGAGTTGGTTTGGGAGTTTGGGAAACTGTGAGACTCGCTGGTGGGAGAAGAGACGCGCCTGACAGGCTCAGGCCGGCGTACGTGAGAATCTACAGGGGGAAAGGTGTAGGCCTCGGGTACGATGGGACTGGCACCTGGGTAGCCATTCGACTTTGATTTGCCCTTTCCTGCTGACATGTTCGGACTGTATCCCTGTGCTTTCGCCGACCGCAGAGCAGACTCCAGGTCATCGACACGTACTCTAAGGCCGTATACTTCTTCCCTCATGACCGAGACTTTTTTATCCACCAACGCGTTGACGGTCTCCTCCAGCTGGTCCTGCTGACGTTGAAGAGACGCCATGAGTGCGTTTGATTTGTGCAATTGCTCGCTCAACCAAGACTTGAGCTGCTTCGAATCAGAAAGCGCATCGTAGAACATCTCAAAGGGCGCCAAGAAGGCCGATTTCTCGCCGGAGTACCCAGGATGATGGAGAGAGGCGGGGGTCGGCGGCACAAGAGTGGCTGAAATGGGCACAGAAGCAGCCGGAGGCGACCGAGCTGTCACTCCGGGCATCGGTCCAGCGGCCGAGTGACGAGGAATACCGAATCGGGTGGGCGTGGGCGGAACCTGGCCTGTCGATATTCGCTTCGATACCTGGCTAGGAGGAGGAACTGGGAATAGACTGGGTATCGCCATAGACGGAAGTCGCCCGCCCATCGACTGCATCTGATGCATCCCTCCTCCGCGTGGGATGGGGGGAGCACTCTGGATGATGGGCTGTAGATGCCCTTCTGATGCCGTACGGGGGCTGATGACAATATCAGCAGGCTTGCCTTTACCAAGCTGACGGCTCGCCCGACGATGCGAGAAGCTGATGGATGGCGCAGGGAGCGCATTGGCTGGAGGGTGCACATGTGTATGCGACGGAGGGGAATCGGTCGTGGGACGAGTGGGTGGCGGCGGAGGGGGTGGCAAGGGCTGAGCAGGCGCAACAGGAGGCGGGCTGGGCGCACGAACAGGCTTCGCCATCACTTGGGGGGGTGCAGCAGCAGAATTCGCTACTATCGAACGTCGTGAGCCTCCTGGACCATGTGCAAGGTTGGGGCTGCGTCTTCCCAGTCGCGTAGGGCCTGAGCTCTTGCTCGGCTGCCCTTCGGTATTCAAAGGGAGAGGGTTCACAACATTGACGTCAGGGGGAGCCGTAGGGGGCACAATCCCAGCCGTACTTCCCCTCCTCTGTTCTATGAGAGCCTGTTGTTGCTGTTTCAGATTAATCATGGACCGGACTTGTTCCATGGCGTTTGGGTCGTCCCCTGGGATGGTGAAACCCATCACGACAGGGGAGATCCCACTGTCGACCGAGGGTCGTCTTACATCGGTATTGATGGGCTGAACGATGCCACTGATGGTGGTGCGTCGCTTTTTGGATGGAATGGGTGAGTCAGAAGATGAAGGGGGGCTCAAGGTCGACTCGCGAGGCTTGTGAGACGTCGATCCTACCGTCTTTGGAGGGGGCAAGGAGTCGGTGTCTGCCTCTTGTTTGATTCTCACCGTCCGCGGAGATCGGCGGTCGCTGTAGTAAAAATCCAATCATGTAAAAAAGAAAAATAAGTGAACGGGCAACGGAGTGGTGGGTTGGGTTTGACGCACTCTGAACCTGAGCCCTCCCCGTTATTCTCTGGGACAGCCAACACCTCCGAATGCAGCCGTTTCCTGCTGTTAATGTATTTTGGGTCCCGAGTCGAGGGCTGGGGAGAAGTACGAGCTGAGCGGGTCCGATCGAATGGAGAAGCGCGGTGCTGGATGGGTGGCAAAGAGTTGTTCATCTCCGGCGACCTCTGATTCAAGGAGCGTGTACCAAAAGTCTGAGCAAAGGAGGGTAGAGATTGTGGGGGTTGTGCAGCCATGTCTCCCTGTGGGCTGGACATGGGACGCGGGGGGAGAAGATGAGGTCGAGCGGAAGCAAACTGAGGTGATGAGACAGGGGGGGCGATGTCCGTGATTCGGAGCGACTGCCAATTTACGACCTCGAGCAGCAGTGCGTTGGCAATGCGACGGGGGAGAGAGGCGCGGTGTTGCAAGTTGAAGATCAACCAGGAAATAGAAGCCAACAGACGGGATGCGGTCAATTATACAAGGTTTCTCTCCCTCGTCGCATAAATCAAGTCAGATATTACCCGTAACTTGCCGCAGTCACATCCATCAGAACATCCTTATCCCTTTACACACTCATCCACGCTGAACAGCGTTCATATGTTTCATCTTCTGCTACACAGACTGAGTTTCACCTCAACAGAACAGTCTAGAACGATACTAACACCAGAAGCCTTCAAGTATTAGGGTCAACCGTACACCTTCACACCAGTATGGTATGTCCTACCCACAGACGCATTTATAGCTCCTAGAATACAAGACAATCCTTAACAATCCGCCATCGCTTCGGATGAGCATCTTTTCCCGTGCCTGCTAGTATCAATACTGCTGCAGGAGCTGTACTTTAGGAACTGGTCCCGCAATACCGCATTTCCGCGGCGGGTTGCGTGCTATGCTATCGCCATCGGAATTCTCCCGTATGCGATATTGGCACTTGGAACACACATACACAACACCCGCATGCATGTCAGTGATTTCACTTGCCGGCCGCGCGTCAGAGAGTCCCAAGGAAAGCTCAGCTGATGATATCATTTTATCTCCAGCTGCGAGATACCGTGCTCAAAAGCCGCACGGAGATAGTGCCATTGCTGCCTGCTCAAATCAATCAGCACGCAATCTACTCTTAGCCAACGACTAAAACTCACATAGAGACGTTGAGGCGTTTCAGAGGACGTGAGTGACGTACCTCAGCAACCACCGTGCATAAATAGTGAGTGCTATATGAAACATGAAATCGTGTAGAGTTGTCGAGTTGCCGCCGTCTGTTTTTGAAACTCTATCGGCGTTTGCGAAGTGGGACAGCGGCTTGGCTCTCAAGCCTGGCCGTGTCCCTTTTAAGCTATATTAGTTGACGCACACAGATACGCCTTGGAAATCAACAGATGCCTCTGGTCAGAAGACGTACGTACAGATAACCCAAGGGAGCGTTCTAGTCTGCACATAGTGAAATGATCTTGGAAGCGAACGGCCTCAACAAGGAAGCTATAACCTGACGGTGCGGTAGTGTTGATTAGTACAAGTATAGCTTTTGCCGCAGGATGTCTCATTTCCCGCCCCCCACAATATTCATACGACTCAAAGCCCAAGAAGATAAATACAGCAACATCTATATATCAAGTAACCGTCAGTATCTGTCCGGATTGCATCAGAGAAGACCCATCAAGACATACCGTCGGCACTCAAAATAGATTCCATAAACGAATCAAGGCTCTAGCTTCCTCTTCTTTTTCCGCACGGTCAGTATCGTTACTTGTTTTCCGGCCGGCGTATCCTTCCCACTTCCCGAAAGACCATTCGACCCGAGAACAGCACCCGCTCTCGGAGGCAATGGCGGATTACCGACTGATATTGACCCGTAGATATACGACTCGTAGGTTTCGAGAGACGCCACAGGTTCTGGAAAAGGATTGGGGGAGACCTCTGGCAGAGCCTTGCTTCCCTTCTTTGGAGTCCGGGGGACCTCGAGAACGGCACTCGAGCGGACGGGCTCTGGGGTAGTCTCCCGTTGAAATAACAACGGGGCGAGGTGATAGGGATCTGTTTTCGCTTCCGCGGGTTCAGATCCAATATTCTCGCACAACCCTCTTATCACCCCCTCTAAAGTCTCGGTCGCCCGCACAGCGCGTTCGACCGTAGAGAAATCGTACCCGTTCAGGAGGGATGCGACCACACGTTTCAGTAGGCGTGGTGCAACTTGTCCAGGTTGAGGTGCAAGAGGAGACGGCACCGACGAATTGTGAGAGTCGGCGGGTGGCGGAGGATAGGCGATTCCCAACCAGAAAAACCCCGTGACTGCCCCAGCAATGCATTCCTGCCGGAACGACATCCGTTCCCAGAACTCATCCGGCGTCACCTTGTTCAATTCCCCCTGATGCCGTGGTTCCTCCTTGTTCTCATCCACATCTTCACCCTGTCGATCCTTGGAATTCGTCTGCTGCAGCGCCGACTTCGGACGCTTAGCCTCTGGTGATCTAATGCCGTCGCCGTCCGTGGTATGTGCGATTTCGTCTATGAAGCGCGATTTCGGGTCGTCGTCAAAGGAGGGAATCGAATGGCCTAGATTATATGTGCCCTTGCTAGGCGGACACGGAAGGGGGATGTCCGTTTGGGAGGACTGGTGTCCATATGTCCATTGTACGGAGGAGGGAACAGGTGTGGAAGCCGCAAAATGTAGCGTATTCAGCGCTTCAAGTTCGCTCAAGCCAGGGAGAACATAACAGAGCTTCATTCTCACACCTGCATTCCGAGCGACAGTTTCCGCGGCGACCTCGCTGAGGTTGCGTTTCCACCATGCACAGAGTTTCACATCTGTCAACACTCGCTTTCCCGAGTGGTCCGACGAGTTAGGGAACAGGTATTGTCCCTGAGAGCGAGCGAACACCTGAATCCACAGCGTGTCGATGTGGATAGGTCGGGTTTCAGGATTAGTGTAGTAAGTCAACAATGATTTGATCAATGTAGCTGTCGGTGAAGGAGCAGTTGCCTGACCTGTCGCATCCACCTTTGAGACGTACAGAATGCCGCAAGACGTGGCCGGAATGTTGTAGACGGAGACTTCAACTGCGGTTACGAAAACGCGGGGGGCATCTGGGGTTGCCTGCTGCGAAAGCAATATCAATATATCTTGTAGGTACGCCCTCGGTCGTGGCTGAGCGTAGGGAAAGAGGCCATGATGTTTGTGAGGTGATGCGACGAGAACGTGGATGTGGAATTCGCGTGTTCCGGGCAGACTTTGGAGGGCGGCGAGGAGGACATCTCTAAGCTTCATCATCGACTGTTAGAGGATGATGTTCCGTCGAGGCGTGCGTTCCCCGGAGTTCGTTGAAGAAGACATGCGATGCAGAGGGTTCGGTGTGAGAAAGTCGCAGTCAACGTTAGTCGCTCTGCCCAAATATGGCTCATCCTCGCCTCAACATAATATAAATATGAATGTGTCCATGCAGTGCTGTCGGCGAAGAGTGAGTTGCAAGATATGATCATACTGCTGCTCTTCCATGCCTGATTTGTTCTAGTACTACGAAAGGCGAGCAAGGCTAAAACATCGACCGTAAAAGACAGGCAGTTATTCACTGGTGCCCTCCTGAGGATGCCGCCGTGGGTGCACAAGACAGCGGAGCCCTTGCATCTGACACCGTGCAAATGTCGACCTACCTGGCACTCCCCCTCAGCCTGGTGCCTCACGATCGACAGCTTCAATTGCCTCTGCTAGCCCCCGGCGTTCTTTTCTCCTTTGTTCAAAATGAATCTTTTCCCACAGTGACCACTGCTATATTGTGGACTCGGAGGAGGACTCGGAATCTTACCCAAGCTTTTGGACAAGCGGGCCAAGAGCGGTAGTGACACGTTCAGGGCGTTGTCTGGATACAACTCTGGAATGCCCAAGTCCAATTTGGAGGCGGCTTTCTGTAGCTTTTATCCTTACAGCTTTCAAACCTAGGTTGGCGGACGCTGGTGCTGCCCTGGACTCATCGAAACTGGCAAGACGGAACTGTCAGTAGTATCCGATGTCATCTCTCCCGTCCTTACTGAATGTCGCGCAGCAGCCGTTCTTGGTACATAACCTGGCACATCGTGCAGTTTGTCATTCCAATTTGGCCAACTGTTCTCGGTGATGTTCAACTTGATTTACTACCCCACCATTTTGCTGTCTCTTGCGTTGTCTGTCTTGCAGGATGTCACGGCAAGTACATGCGGAGGTGACAAACCACTGGCCTTGTGTTGTCTGGGTCTCGCACCCTGGTACACCAATTCCTACGTCTGGGGCGGTATATGCGGGTACACGCCCTCGAACCCCAACGAACTCATCGGAGGGCGTTGTATAACTATTGCCAACGGTGGTGTTTGGTAGGCGGCCCAGTGTCTGCATATCGTACTACGCTGATACAGATTTCTAACGTTGTGTGATCAAGTCCATCCGGGTCTATATCAACTTGTTGTGCCGGCAGTGTCCCAGGTCGTAAGTTGATTACCTCCTCTTTGACCGAGATAAACAACCGACTGGGATCGCTCAGAATGTGGCCTTGGGACGGACTGCGGTACACCTACGATTCCCACAAGCTCTTCGTCTTCCTCCGTTTCTTCTACACCCACGCCAGTCCCTGCGCCCATTCCCTCCGGATGGTCCGTAGCAAGCGCATGCGCCCAGAGGACAACGCATCCCGAGTGATAGCCAACAGCGTCGTGGCGTACCTCACGGCGGATAACACTCCTGCCAATTGTATCAATCATTGCATCTCATTAGGGTACAATCCTTCGCTGGTGTCGAATATGGTGACGAGTGCTATTGCGGTACAGGCTTCTTGCCTGGCACTCCAGAGAACACAGGGCTCGACCCGCCTCAGTGCAATGTTCGTTGCACGGGGGACAGTCAATACACCTGTGGTGGATCATGGGCTATCCAACTTTACACCGGTCCACAGGCGACAGAACAGCTACCTGAAACTTGGGCCGTCTTGATGGCGTGCGCTGAGGATAACGCATCTCGCGTTATCGCAGGAGATGTCACGACGCTGCTCAGCGACAATACACCTGCTACGTGTATCGAGCATTGCGAATCTTTGGGATATACCTATGCAGGCGTGGAATACGGAGATGAATGCCATTGTGGTAGGGGGTTTGCGGGTGGTTTGGTACCTGTAGTTGCTCCGAGTTTGGAATGTGACATTCCCTGTGCTGGGAACGAAGGGTTGACGTGTGGAGGGTCGTGGAGAATTCAGATTTACAATGCTGGATGTGGTATGATCCATGGGCTGTATGAAATGACCTCTATCTGAATAGAATCGCGTAATGGACTTGTATTTAGTCGCGGGCAAGAGGGCGAATTTACGAGAGCGAGAAAAACTTCGTACCTATTGTAGCTTGGGAACCTGATACGATACAAACATTGTCCACGAATTATGCAGTGGTTGCGGAGCAAAGGGGGTAAATATACTATGCTACAACGTCCGTCTACCCAAACTTGAAAAGTACAACAAAACGATAGCACAACAGGAAAGCGCGGAAGATTTCTTAGGCAACGTAGGCAAAGGTGTCTCGGGTACCTTCGACACGCTCAATGTATTCCTTCTCAAGTAGATGGTCAATAGCCTAAAAGAGTATGGTCAGCATACGTTTATACGGTAAGTGGTGATTCAATCTTGACCTTCTTGATGTCCGGAATCTTGGGCGTGAACCGCTGGGAGATCTGTGAGATGACTTCCTGAATAAGCTGCTGGTTCTTCATCGTCTTCCTTGCTTTCATAATACTATTGCGGGTGTCAGACTGAAGTGGATGATGGGGAGGAAAAAGAACATACCGGACGATAGTTGCTTGAATGACATATTTACGGTCCTCGTCCACCGTCTTCAAAACGTCTGATGCCTCGGTCTTTTGCTCAGCCTTGATGGGCACGTTCAAGTTGACACGAATCTTTTTAGATTTGAAGTCTGATCAATGCAGGTTAGCGACAGTGGCCCCAATAACAGAGGGTTTGTCATACTGGGGTTCAGATCGTACTGGTCGGCCTCCTCATTAATCAAAATCTTGGGCTTGGTCAAAGTCGCCAGAACCTGTTTAAGTTGGTCCTTCGAAATGGAAGTAGCGGCTTGCAGCTCATCGAAAGACAGTGTGTCGTTTTCGTTGTACTGAGTAAGTACCGCCATTTGGTATGAGCTGGTCATGAGAATGTACTTCTGGTTCAGATAATTCGTTCGTAACTCGTTTTTGGAGTAATTCCATAACCAAGTTAGCTTTCGTCCGGAGTGTTTCTGTTGATAGTACTTCGTGAAGCGATCGTAGACAGGTAGAATATCTGCAGGAATGATGAAGTCGTGGCTTGGTGGATTCAGAGGCCAAAAGTTTGTGCCGAGTACCATGATGCTGAAATTGATGTCCATATCGTCGTGGTTCTGTTGCATGCGTTCCTTGAACTGGTCAGTGAGATCCTTGCTTAAACTCATATCTGCCGGAAGTACATTAGTAAAGAATCCTGCAGGTAAGGATTATTACAAACCAGTGAACATGCGCTGCAGCTTGTTCGTGTACTCGAAACCGCAAGCTTCCTTCAGTTTGGAAATCATGCTAGCCTCTGCTTCGTCAGATGCCGACACGCCATGTATGAGACGCTTCGATAGTTTGGTAGTGTAGAAGGTCTGGAATACATCTTTATCGTCGATATATTTGAACAGTACCATCTATCAGAACTTTTAGTACCATCTCGCTTATTCCGACATATGATACACACCACTTTGTTCAAGGCACCCTCTAAATCCTCTTCCTCGGCCATCTTGTTGTTCTTCCTCAAAAGAACATCCGCGTGCTTCGCCAAAAGCTCTGGCGATTTCGTGGTGGACGTCCCAGTGGCACTATTTCGGTTGACGAAGTCGCGGCATGCCCTATCCAAACTCGCGACGAAACCCGCTTCACCGCGGAAACTCCGTGTAACCGTCTCCTGGTTCTTGTGGTGCACCTCCAGCAAGGCGTCGACGTAGGCCTTAGGGTCCACATCCGCAGAGTCTGCGCCGTCTCCTGCTTGCGCCAATTTAGCGACTGCAGCCAAACCGGCTCTCTTGACGTGCTCCTCGAACTTCTTGCGGAGAGGCTCGAGACCTTCGGGTATGCGTGCGAGTAATGCGTACATTCGTTGCAGATCCTCGTCTTTGTCGTAATCGAGCAATCCCTGGAAGCTATCCCACATCAACTCAGCATGTTCGCGAATGAGTACTTGTTCACATTTGCTGATAAGCCCCTTGCGGGTATTTGTATTGAGATAACGTTCAACGCGGTCTTCTTCTTCACGCAGACGCTCTTCAGCCTTCTTCAAGTAGTCTGGGACGCTATTCTCGGCGAGGAATGCCTCTGACTCCTTCCGATAGTACTTCTCAGTCGCAAAAAGGAAGGGCTGCTCGAAATGCTCCTTGTAGACCTCGTAAGATACTTTGTTGATGTCTGCCTCGTCTAGACCGAGCGATACAAACGAATCGACGACCTTCTTAACCAACCCCTGGTCAATCGTATCGCCGTTCCGTTGCCGCTCGATCAAACGAAGGACAGCGCTCGCGAGTTTGTGGTCCTTGCCTTGAACATGGAGGAAAAAGTTCATCTTCCATTGTACAAGTGCAAGCTAGGAAGAAATTTGAGCAAGATCACGACTTGTCTGATAAAGAGGGCACGTACAGTGTAAACAGGATACACGCCCTTCCGTCCCTCATCTCGCTCTCGTTTCACCCAGTGTCGATTGAGGTAGGTGAACAATCGGTTGATGTAGTTGGCACCAGTCGTATATCTGTCCCATTCTTGAGCATAATACTTCAGAAGGGCCTCATCCTGCAGACTATCGGATGCCTACGAAAGAGACGCATCTCAGCATGCGGCTGGCGTCACGAGACAGAATAATTCAACTTTACCTCCTTGAGAGTTTTAAGATGTGCAATAAAGTAACGGATGAGATTGTTGTACAAATCGGAACCCATCAAATTCGCTCCTGCTGAATGTGATTACAATGGATATAGAATCTCTGTCGGAAGAAGCCATGCAAGGTACTCACTACGCTGGCCCAGCGCCATCTGGTCGCTCGTGGTGTGCATCTTGGACGATGTACAATAGTTGTACGAGACCGTATAAAGGCTCATGTATTTGGAATAGGAAACGCCGGTCTGTAGCTTGGTCATGATATGGTCGACACCTTCCTGTAAGTAAGCCCATGTGGTGGCGAGATCCGCTGTTGCGGGAGGCATCGGTGGTGAGGTGGTGGACGATGTGCTCGCCATACTGGGTAGGTCGCGGGGGTTGTGTAAAGAAAGTCTAGAGGATGATGGTGGTAAGATGGAAAGGTTGACCTCGAGGTACTTGCAGGTCAAGGAGTCTAGCGCGCGCTAACTGACTCTTGGGCTGTGGTCTCGAGCGCCTATCCGTTCACACATAATGGAGGAGCACAACTCGGGGTGTCAAAGACTCAAAGCAACAGCCATACAATAACAAGTATACTGAAAGCAACGGCTAGAAGGACAATGAAATGTTACATCCTTTATACCTTCACACCTTTGTGTATGCACGCAATCCCGCCCCAGAGATCTCTCCACGCTCCGCCTTTCCCTTCATGCATCCCTCCGGTCGCGAATCCTGCGTCTACAATCATTTGCGCAAAGTCGGGTTGCGAAGGGAATTTTCGGATGGATTCCACCAAATATTGGTAAGATTCCCGGTCGCCTGCAAGGATTGATCCCATGATAGGGATCACGGAGAAAGAGTACTGGTCATAGACCCTACAAAAGAATTATAAGAAGCACGTCAACTGCGGTGATTGATCCAACTCACATGTTAAAGAGCGGGTTCGTAACTTTGCTGAATTCAAGACATGCAAAGGTTCCCCCAGGTTTTAGGACACGGTACGCTTCCTTCAGGACGTCCGGTACCGACGTGCAATTTCGTATCCCGAACGCGATGGTATATAGATCATACGTGTTGTCGGGAAACTGCTCCAAGGCCTGCGCGTTCGATTCAATGAACGCAACCTGTGGTGCTAGTCACTCGTGAGCTAGAAGCAACGGCGTGAAGCACAGTGGCAGGGAGACTGACTGTTATGGTACATGGTCTTTTTAAACCTCTTGTACCCTTCCTTGAGCATTTCCCCGTTGATATCAACAACATCGACACTCGTTTCCCTGTCCGCATAGTTCTCTCGCGCGAAATCCAAAATCCTCAGCGCGATGTCACCGGTGCCTCCTGCCAAATCGATACAACGCAAAGGCCCCTTTACACCCGGTTTTAAAGAAGAGACAAAATCATCTTTCCAGAGCCTATGCACGCCTAAAGACATGGCATCGTTCATCACGTCGTAAGACGATGCGACCGAGTCGAACACATTCTTCACTAGAGTTTCCTTCTTCTCCTCTGGGACGGTTTTGAAGCCAAAATGAGTTGTTCGGCTGGTACCTTCAGAATCCCTAGAAGGACCAGTGTGGCTCCGCCTTATAGCAAGAGAACGTAGATGCGGTGTTGAGCGAGCTAAGCTCCTTGCAGCGGTCTGCATGGTGCTTAAGGACTGGGGGGTGACCGGGGTATCACTTCAGTAGGTTCACGATCGCCATCCTTGACCCCAAACACCGCCATCCGCGAAATCTTCACTATCAACTTTAAGCTGCTCGCATACATTCCCCTACATCCCTCGGCTTATATCTATCTGACCTTGCTACCAGGGTAATCGAATAATCAATGGTGGTGACAACCCGCAGCAAAGGAAAAGAGAGGGCTCTGCCTGAAGACGAGGTCCCACATAAGATCGCCGAAGTCTCCTCAGCAAACAGCTCATCCTCGGATTCAGACTCTGACTCCCAGTCGGACACGTCGGAAGAAAGTGATTCTGAGGAGGAAATTACGCAGGAATTTCTTGATTCACTCCTTGAAAAAGCACGTCAAAATGCTGCGTCAAGTTCGAGGGAAAAGGTAGTGGCAGGTTTACTGGCAGGAGAAGAAGAAATGATAAGACTTGGAGAAGACGATTTAGAAGAACAGTATGTTTGAAATCTCTCCTTGCCTCTAATATCAACTTAATGATTGTATCCACCTAGGCCGTTGCCGCCATTAGACCCTGGTACCCTCCCTACACCGTATATCGAACTCGGTGAAACAAGAGGCACACTTCCTTCCAAGGTCCGCGACCTAGATGTAGAACGTGCAGAGCAAGATTCGACTTCTGCTTTACCAAAAGCCCCAGCACCTCCACCTTCGGCTGCTCAACTAGGGAAGCCACTTACTAAGAAGCAACAAAAAGCTGTATGTACACGTCCCTTATGTACTTATCATGTCCTCAGCTAATGAGCTGTACGTCTGTAGTTGCAACATAAAACGGCAGGCGCTAGTTGGTTTGACTTGCCTGCGCCAGCGGAAAGCGACCTACCAAAGTTATACCGTGAAGTCGAAGCTTTGCGCTTGAGAAATCAACTAGATCCCAAACGATTCTACAGGAAAGATGAGGGAGAAGGGAAGGGTATCAAGGGCCTTCCAAAATATTTTGCGGTACATTTCCATCTACTGTTCCCCGATCCTCGCTTATGTATCCCTCTGTTCAGATCGGCACCATCATTCCTGACTCAACGCCATTTGGGACCGCCAGCTCAGACAACCTCAGTAGGTCGCAGAGAAAGCGTACGTTGGTGGACGAACTTGTGGACGATGCAGAAGCGAAAGGCTATGCGAAAAAGAAGTTCAAGGAACTTCAAACTGTCAGGGAGGCGAGAGGGAGGGGTACGCTTGCTCGCAAGCAGGCATCGCGAAAACCGAAGTGGTGATCGAGTACTCATTATTATTTTTCCCTTGCATTGCGCCGTCTTTCTTACTGATAGTCTTCAGCAATATAACGGGACTTCCCGGCGTTTTGATAACTGCCCGCGTTCATCACTGACTTTTTAAGTCCTGTTCTTTCACCGCTGTACCTCGACCGCGATGAAGACCGACAGTCATCAAGACCATCCTGTTAATAGCAGCTCTGCATTGACCAATTCGCAGGATGGCGACTCATTCGAGCTTTATGACCTTCGTGTCGAGGTAATCTGTCCACCAGGAGCACGGATTCTATGTGGAGCGAAGGAAGGAGACCATTTCACGTTGGAAGGTGAAATGTTATATCTTCCTCCGGGCCAAGGATTCTCGATCTACTCTTTGGGTACGCCGTCTTTCCTGAATAAAATTATTCACAGACTGGGATGCTAATTTTCTCGTCAGGATCTATACTCCCGCTGTTGGCCGCAAAGCAGCGGGCTACATCAGCAAATGACTGGATGACAACCGATGCAGAAATTGCATGTCCAGATCCCAACTGTCCCTCGAGGTTGAGGATTACAAGAACTAGTGCTAGGAGTTTCAAGCACGGGGACGTGACTGTTGTTCCACTACCATCTAAGGCTGATCACAAAGCAGTATCATTGTGAATTTGCATACACATCTTCGCGCCCTTGACACATTCTATTGCATCGGATGACAAAAAAAACGATCTACCAACCACTTGGTACCATTTCTACGACGAGATGACATAGGCTTGGGATCTGATGTGATATAACTATGATGAACTTAGTATGTATTTACACAACGGAAGCAGTTTGTAGACGACCCGACGAAGAGGTGAGATACCCGGAGGGTATGCATGTGCTTTCACGATGGCTATGAACTGTAGCCGAGACGAGAGCTTGAGGGTAACTAGAGAAGGTGTGAATAAGCGTGCCTCGTTTTCTGAAGAGAGTACGCGGTTGTCGTTAGGTAGACAGTGGGTACCTGGGGCCGTATCACTGAGACATTGGCTGCTGAACCAATATTGAGTGTTGATGACTCTGTGGGACGATGGTAACATGGCGTGCGCTGGCGTGCGTGTGTAGATCTATACAGATTGACAGAAGCTGACAGACGGCGTCCGTGTGAACGCGACGCCTTTGACTAGTAGGCAACGCAAATATTGCCCATGGTCTCCAAGCAGATATTCACACCAGACGATGAATATCAATACAGGCTAAATAGGATCAATTGAATACGAAGAGTACGCACTGCACATAATCTCGCACAGTAAGCGGGCAGTATGGCACACTACATCGTACCACGCTCCGCATGTACCCTCTAATTAAAGGTGGCTTTCAAGTGATCCACCGCTGCGGAGAGTCTGACGGGCCAAACAACCTGCAGCATCTAGATATGATGAGGACTCAGCGCTCAGCACTGAACGTTCAATGTTCAACGGCGACTCGTAGAGAGTGAACCTCAGTGAACTCGGAAATCGACATTCACAATGGAACTTGAGACAGGGAGCGTTGGCTAGCGTTGGTGACGCTATAAGCTAACCACGCTTAATTTACCGAGTCGAGTCGAACAGATCCAAGAAAGTTTGGCTCCGAGCGCATTCTTAGCCTTGTCAGGAGACGACAACTTCAGACCTCTTTAGAGTGTCTCAGACGTAAAAAGAACTTGTGTTCGCCGAGTTGATCGTCCGCCCAGGAGGTAGGGGCAACGCTGGGCAACGTGTTTTGGCCCCGTAGACAGCCGTAGACGGTGCTAGACGGTGTTAGGAGACTGTCGAGGCGAACGGAAAAACAAAGAGTCGGAAGAAAATGAACTAAAGCACGCGGAAGGAACACCCCGCCGATTCAAATCTTATAGGCGCCTGTTCCTGAAGGTCGCCTTTCATTTATAAACTGCCTATTTGGGTAAGTCGCTTGATGGGCGTCTGCTCTTGTAGTCGCCGTCGTCGTGAAAGTTGTCCTTGCCCTCGCATTCAGGCTTCCAACCCGCGCTCGTCCTCAGTGTCGACGAGCTCCCCGTCAGTCAGTAACCCTCAAACAGTGTCCAGAGGGTGAGTGCATGTCTGCTATGTTTGCATCATCTAAAGTTGGAGGCGTGGCTGATGAATCCTCGCCGGGCGCCCTAAATGAATCCATCTTCCTTGATACTTCGGACAACCTCATTCTCCCGCCAGCTCACTCCCAAGTATCTCGAATGCAACCACCACCATCTCAACTATGAACTCTCGCCCCAGCACCTCTCACGGCCCCAGTAGCACTCTACCCATAATAAAGTCCTTTCGCTTTTCCTCTTCTCACGACGTGACCAGCCTACCCCAAACCAATGGCACCAGTACCTCTGCGAAACGGACGAGTAGACTGCAAGAGTTTATGGGCAGGTCCCGTACAGCCTCTCTCCCCCCGCGACCGCAAACTAGCAACGGTCTTGCTCAAGGACAGGGTCGCCACAAGCACTTAACCGTCGTCGGCAAGGGGAAAGCCTCGGAGAGAGAAGAGAGTCAGGATAGCGCGGCGTCTAGTTCTTTGGCTTCGGGTGAGTACTCTCTGTGTTTAAGCCGCTATCTGCGTGCTTCTGGTGTTCGACGAACCCGGTGGGTATACGGTGGTTGTATGCGCTTTTGGCGCTGGCAATGTTGCACCCCGACACCGCTTTTCCAATGTCAGGCATTACAGAATTGCAGGAGTCATCTGTCCTTAGTGTACTACTTGCGCTACACTACCGCTGCTAATTTACTTGCGTAACACGCAGTCGCTGACCCATTCGCCGCCCAATCCTCCGCGTCGGCGTCCTTCATCACCTATTCCCCGACAACTTCGGCATCCTTCTCCCACTTTCCACAACCAATACCACCTGCATCACCCACATCACCTGTGTCGCCACAATCCTCCGCAACCACTGATTCCACATCCAATTCCCATCACGCCGTCTCTACTTCCAGTGCCCATGGCAGTGGAACCGGTGCTCAAACCCGGCGACGAGGTAGTATACTCCAGTCAGCTTCTGATGCATTCTCCAGTCTTGCTCGTATCAATCCGATAGGAAGGTCACGCTCTTCCGTAGCTTCGTCATCGTCGGGCAAGAACTGGCCGCAACGCATGGATTTGACTACCGCCCCAACACAGATAATACTGACCGAGGTGATTGAAATTAGTGAGAGTGCTGTCAGAGAGAGTAGGAGGAAAGAAGAGGAAGATGAGGAGAAGGAAAGGGAGAGGTTGAGAGAAGTAGCGGCTAGGGCACTGGGAATTGGGATGGGGATGGGGGAGGAAACCGAGAGCGGGGAAGGGAATAGACATTCGCACGGTGAATCCGATGGAGAGGACATACAAGAGGAGGGTGTGTTGGAGATTCGAGAGATCGAGGATGCAGATATGGACATCGAGACGCCGACCGCGACGTCTCCTTCAGCGGATATGCAAACTTTCGCTGTTCCTCCTATCCCTCCTCCTGTACAGCCATCGAGTGTATCGAAGTCGGAACGGTCGAGACACACGAGATCTCGGTCAGGCTCATTTCTCCCTATACCTCTTGCTTTGCTTTCTGCGTCAGCAATGTCGCAGCGCTCTTCCACGTCTTATACGCCTTCCGTAAAAGCGCTCTCAGTCATGTCAGCCTCGTCACAAGTAGCGGCGGGGGTTCTTCCCACGACGTCAGCGATACCGCCCCCCGCTGGAGGGAAATCCCGCTCGACGCCTCCGGCACTAACACTGAACGGTTCTCCCTCTATGCAATCCAACCGTAATAGCATATTTTCGAGCCCTGCTCCACTCTCACCGTCTACATCCAACTATTCCGCAGGACTTCGCCGCACGCCATCAAACCGCGCCATCAACCGTATATCTGTTTCTTCACCACCCGTTATACATAACCATGCCGCAGACAAAGAGCGCACCCTACCCCCACCCAAAATTCCACCGTTCCCGAGCACGGTGACCATGCTTACCCCGTTTGTACAGCGTACAGGCACCATACCTCGATATTACCCTGCTCCTTCGCTTCTGATGTTTGCGTTGTCGAAGCAGTGGAAGAACAGGTATCTAGTCTTGACGTCACCGTTGCTATCACAATCGAGGGGGGGCAGTATGATGTCGCCAACTTCACCACTGTCGCCAGAAACACCTCTGTCGGGACAACCATTGGGCAAGAACCCAGCGCCGTCATATTTACATCTGTTCAAGTCTTCTGGCTCTCTGGAACGAGAACTAGAACGACTGGAGATCGATGACGAGAGTCTTATCTACGTCGCCGATGCCGAAGTAGGCGGACGTAGAGGAGTGGTGAAGGTTGAAGGCACGCTGAGGAGGCGGTCTTCCCAAAATTCACTGCCTACTATTCATGCTTCTGGCAGTAGGAGCGGGAAGGATGCGACAGGCAACGGGAACGCGGATGATAGTTCTCTGCCGTCTTTGGCCGTACCAGCGGGTGGAGAAGAAGGAAGAACGACATGGGTCGTGCAGATATTAGACTCTGAGGAGGCTCAGAAATGGATTGGTGCAATCAAGAACGCTGTGCTCAGTCAACGGTGAGCCTGGTTTCATCCATGGTTATTCAGCCATTTCCTAATTTTACTGTGTGCAGGTCTATCCGTGCAGGCCTAGGTGTACCGAGCAGTAGCAACAGCGCCGTTGAGCCTCGAGGCGATATGGATGTTATCATGTCCATGCGTGCTCAAGGACTATCGTCTTCCTCCGTCGCTCAAGGAACATCGTCTTTCTCCGTCGTGCCGCTTCAGCAGACAGAATCTTTCTCATCGCCGATGGGAAACAACGCGACGATTCGTGCGCAGGGTGGGATCAGTCCTACACAGTCGACATTCGCAAGCGAAGGCTCACGCGACTCACCGACCTCGTCAATATCGCGATCTCAGTCTGCTTCTGTTGTAGCTGCGCTGAACAGTTATTCGCTCACGAACGCGAATGGGAACGGGTCAGCGGTGGATAGCGCTAGTGTGAATGGGAGTGTAAGTGGTACAACTACGCCAACGACGCGGCCTTCCATATCAACTACGGCTGCATTGAAGAGTCTCTTCACGATTGGGGGCAGTCGGCCGAGGTCACCTTCTTCTGCTTCGGTCTCGTTGCACGCATCCTCTCCCTCCCCTCCACCAGACGACTACGATGATGAAGGGCAAGCCGAGGGCGACTCGTTTGGTCGGGCAGGCACGAGTTTACTCAGCATGCTTAGGACAAATAGCGTCTCAAGCGAACGGCCCATGTCTCCTGTCCTCTCCATACCTCCCACTCCACGCGTTGGGACTCCTGCCAGTGTCGCATTATTAGAGACACCGACACTCCCGCACATGCTGGATAGGAAGATCTTACCGGATAGCGATCGTCATCTGGCTGTCGAGAACCAAGGTTTAGGCGAGGCATTCATCGCGAAGACGAGTCGACATGGAGTGGGTATCACGTTAACGAGAGAGCAAGACGATGTCGTTACTATCCCAGGGAGGGTGAGCACAGACGGGATGATGTCACCATCTCTGCAGCCTCCGCCGCGGAAACGTGCTGGTACTGTTAGCTCCTACGCTATGTCAACTACCTCAACAAGTGAATCTGGGACAGGGAAGTATACCTATACTCATGCAAATGGGAGCACTGCTGAGAGCTTGGGTGTAATGAATCCCAACTTGTTGGCTCCCAGCCCAACTCTATCTGCTTCTCCTGGTTCGCAGCGCTTGAAGGACCGACGGGCACGTACCTCATGGTCCTCCGTATCGTCGTTCGCATCCAACGACCAACCTCCGTCATCACCTGATGATATTCGCTCTAGACGTTGGTCCCGCCGTAGTAGCCATCCATATCGCATGAGCCCACCGTATGGCCCTCCTCCTGTCACTCCACCTTCATCGCCACGCACCATTCTTACACCTTCGTCGAGACATCCTTACGCTGCCGAAGGTTCCCTGAGTCGTTCATCATCTATGAGCTCAAACATGAGCCCTCGATCTGACGTGCATGCTCGCCCCTTTTCACCGAAGAGGGCATCGGGTGGGTCCGTGCAGAGTTTTAGCACCGTCAGCACCTCTCAGTCGAGAACAACTGGTATCGGCGGTATCTCAATATTCCATAATAGGCCTCGATCTTCTCATCGAGCATCCATGCCTCCCCCTCCACGTCCTGCTCCCAACTCCGCACTTCCACCTACGCCTACAATGGGCGAAGATCACGGTCTACCAGCATCTCCAAGTCGATCCGCGCCTTTTTCTAAAACTTCGTTCCGGGAGTCCCTCATCCTCCGTGGCAAACGAATGTCGTTCTCTCCTCCCACTCTCCCGCCTTCTTCCGAACTACCGCCTCGACCCGACGAGTCGGACTTGACCCCTAATGCCTCCGGACATCGGCGAAGCTCAAGTCAAGGCAGTGGAGGAACAACTCCCTATTCTATCCCACCTTCATCACCTCGCCAGTCTCCTTTCCCTCCTCCGGACGGACCCCTCCCACCCACTCCGCCCACTCAGTCCAATAGTCCGTCGCGCTCCTCTACTCTCCTCAAACGCCGTCTTCGCATTCTCAGTACTCCAAATTCCCCTGCTCAATTGTCAGCACCTACGCTACCTTCAGATTTAGATGAACTAAACATCGTACCGACACCACTCTCTTATTCACCTATATTTGAGTCACACGGCCCGCACACTCCCATTGGCGAGCCAATAACTACTCTGCAAAACGACCCCAATTTCTTGTTAATGTCTCCCCCTACGCCCCCGCCACGTTCTGCGCTACCGGACACGCCTACGCTCGCTCCCTTAGGATTTGTTTCCCTATCTCCTCCACCGCGCAGAGGCTCTCGTCGTGTGTCCACTCCGGACAAGGACAAGCTGACAGACAATGCCTTGCCCTCGTCTTCTGCCCCATCTGATGGGCAATCACCAGAAAGCGGGCTCAAGGGCGATTTTACCGCGGAGCCACGGCCATCGCCTCCGCCGGAAATCGACGAGTTCACGCCACACGTATACTCACCCGTTCCGAGGTCTCCTGGTCACTGTGCTGTTTCTTTGATAGATGTTAGTATCTAGTCTGTTTTTGGCATGTCGGATTTTTTGTCGTGTTATCAATGGTCGTTTTCTCGTTGCTGTACATTACCTTGGTTCTTACTTGTTCCCTCTCTACGCAATGTCTCGCCAGTCACACATGTATCGTGGAAGATTACAATCTTGGATCTTGCAATTACAATACAATACACTTTTCAAAGCAGCAAGCAAACGAACAACAACGAAGTCCAAATTGATCAAGAATCAAGCAAAACTATTTTCAACGTCGGCACTGTCGTCCCCGACCTCCAGGTTAGCGAACTATAGGGTATAGTATCGTGAGCGATAAGCGATATGAGCTGTGATAATAATCCACTCACAGATAAGAAGGCTGCCGGACGATGCTCTTCAGCCCAGAACAGTAATGGCGTATCGAGGGTCATGGAATAGCTGATGTTCGGCGACCACAACTGGGTGAGACCAACACCATAGTTCCAAACTCTCCCCTCAGGAATAAGAGTCATTCCAAGGATGCGATCTGACAAGAGTAGCTGCACGCGCTCGGACATGTTAGGATTGAAGCCCTGTGACTATTGTCAGCGATGGCTCAACATACGATGATTATCACTAACCAATGGGTTAGGGGATGTGTCCACATTCTTGCGGCCCCATTCAAATCCGGCCACACTCAGAGAGTGCGCTGACAATGATACTGAACCGGGAGTGAACGCTGCTGTCAAACAGATAGAAGACGGCCCCCATTCCGGATGGTCTGCCATCAATTTCGCATGAGTAGTAATGTCCGTCGGAGAGAGGTGGTTCAACTCTAGCGCTTGCGTCTTGATCCAGCCAAGGGGTTCCAAATCCTTGAGCAGGAAATCATCGCGCGGTAATTGAGAAGGCAGTTCCACACTGTTGTTGTTTCCGCGTTGGGGAACCCATGCAACAGCCTAGGAAGATAGTGAATCACTGGATCACAGCTTTTAGAGAACGCAATTACCTTGACTTCCTTGACCTGTTTGTTGTCCGGCGGGGACACACCATACAAAAAGGCTGCTACTTGTGTGCGGAGGTCTGCAGCTGTCACGAAATGACGAAGTATGTTCTTAGGCAAAACGAAGGTGTACGAAGCGGCGTCATCTTTGACATCGTCGTTGGAAACGTAGATGTGCTGGAGACGAAGCGGAAGGTGCGTCGCTGAGATTGCACGGACACGCCAGTCGGACTTGCTACTGAACACCTGCTGCTCATAGTTCGTCGCTGCAGATACCATGGATGAGCAAACAGCTCCACTGAACAGCTCAATAATACTTACTGGTCACTGTCTGGATTGCATCACCATGGATGTTCGTGGTCTGTGTCTGCACAGCAGTGACTTGACTCTGGGCTTCACTACTCTTCTCGAGCTCTGCCATCTGTTGGCGCTGTACAGATGGAGCGGCGATTTCTTGACCAAGGATAATATCTCTGATCTCGCTAGCTGTCAGCGAAGCGATGTTGACGCTGTTGCGCTTTCCGAAGTCCTACAAAAACGGAATCAGAGGAAAAGATATCTGCAAGCACATTGATGTACGTACAGCAAGAATCAGATCCTTCAATGCGACTTCGACTTTGATCCATTCTTCGTCACTCAATGAGGGCCAAACGAAATGCGGCTCGGTTATGGTGTTCTTGTCGGGCCGGAGAACAATCTTTGCCTTCTCATTGTTGACGTGAAGCCCACGCAAAAGAAGGATCAAGCGAGAGAATGCTGTGTAGCTCGAGATCGACTTCAGCCAATCATCTGCGATGGACTAGTGTCAACGGACTTCAAACATAAAGTGGTAACTGCGTACCATAAAGATTGAATAAGACCATCTGCGGTTGCGTAGCACGCTAGGGAATATATAGTCAGGATCAAGTAACCAATGTCCAAGGTTTGCGCATACCAGAATTAAGTCACCGAACTTCTCCATCTTCATGCAGGCCTGGAAGGGGAGTTGAAGCTCACTTCCTTTGATGACAATATTAGGGAAGTCCAACAAGTGGACCTCAAGCGGGTCTATTATAGGGTATTAGTTACGGCTTTAACGGTCAAGGCGAGTTAACATACCGAGCATTCCCTTTCGAGTAACGATGACCTGCTTAGGCTGCTCTTCAACAGGGAGAGAACGAACCAAGGCCGCGACTTCTTCGGCGGTCTTCCACTTCGCCAACTGTCCAAGACGCTTTTGACCAGCCCAGACGCTGGTGTGAATGATTTTCAAGAATAACTGTCCAGAGCGTGGGTTGAATATGAAGATCGCGCCATCTATGATACCGTTAGACCATGAACGTCTGACCGAACTTATTCAACGTACTGATTGGCTTAGTCGTTAAGTTACCCTCAAATGTCTTATGGCTACAAGCAAATAGTCAATAGCAGTGCATACAGTGATGACTTATCAACGCACATCGTTACCCGATACACATTGGTATCATCCACAAACCAGATGATTTGGTTCGAGAACAATTCCGAGTAATTCTGCGCCAACTTGTTAGCCAATGTATGCCGCTTTTAGGTGATAAACTCACTTGGCTGTTCAAGTACGGTTCCGTAGGTTCAGACGAGTAAAGCTGCAGACCCTTTCGGATGCGCTCTCGCAAGACGTGGCAGGCGGGGTTAGCCTTCATGATCTTGGCCATAGCTTGCTGAATCAGGGGTTTCAGTCCAGGGAACCAATTACCATAGGCGGACCATAGATTGTAAGCCAAGTCCATGCCAATCATCACACCAGTGGGAGATGGGTAGATACTCATGGAATCTGAGATCTAAAATGCACCAACCGATTTGATGTCAGAGTAAGCAAAGAGAAGATAAAGATCACGTACATAATCCAGGAACTTCGCACGAGTGTACCGTTCAATGTCATGGGTGTCGAAATCGCCCCAACGAAGTTGCACATCAATCCAGAACTTGTTGCTTGTAGTGCCATCTAGAACATCTTTGCTCTACAGCAGATGCGTCAGTACTGCATTTCACTCAGATTGTGTTATGCTCTTACATCTGTGACAAGCGAGGGCCTGGAGATGTTCCACTGGATAGGATATCAGAGGGGCCGGGAGTAAGATAATGAGAAGATTTGTACCTTATAAGCAGAGAACAGCAGGATATCCGCACAAGAGGAGTTCATCTTGTAACTCTTTCGAGGATGGATAGTTTCCTTTTGCACAGTCTCGATTTGTAGAGGTTCCAGCTCTTGATCGAAAACTTGGCACTGTTACCACGGTAGTAAGTTAGTATAAGTAATGTAAGCAATCAGTGACACTACGCACTAAATCCATGACGACGCTCTCATGAACTGATAATGAGAGTCCGTCAGCTCAAATATTCTCATGAGAATTAAACACGTACTTTTCTGCCACAAGTGAGCACGGAATATCTGGATCAGACTGATCTTCAAGGTAGGAATCTTGCCGTGCCTAAAGATGCAACGTAAGTCTAAGTCTACAACCGGAATATTGGAGTACTTGCATGAAGATACCAGTCAAATCAAGCTGAACTTGGAAACCGACGTAGACATTGGCACGATTGATAGTAGGACTCCACCAAAGTGTGAACCGACGGTTGGGAATTTGGTTCAAACCAGACCGTTGGGCGTTCGTGAGTTTCTTGTATCGCATAGATTCCTCGAAGCCAGAGGCCTTTTCCCAGAAAAGACCTAGAATGGATGGATGAGGTGGATTGAACGACAACATCGTGAAGTTCACTTACCCTCCCAAGTTGGGAAGTAAGTCCCCTTGAACAAGGTGTGCTCAAGGATACCCTCCACACCTCCCAACGCAGCAATGACATCGACACGGTAGTTGTTCAGCTGCCATAGCTTACCATCATGACGTTGCGAGGTCCACCAGAACGGGTTACTGAAGATGATGTGAGTAGGAGAATCATGAAAATATAATTGAGTACTCACTGCTTGAGCAATTGGTATTGCTTCCAATCTGTACGCACACGCCAACCACGATCATACGCCAATCTAAGTAAATTGTTTAGTCCAGCGTTGCGGCTAAAGACGGCCAATACTCACGTGTGCCGATCTTTCTGGAATAACGTGTTGATGCGAGGAATACCACGATCCCAACTGTCCTCAAGATCTTCCAGAGTGAGTCGACGATTTTGAGCATTTGCCTCCTTCCTCTTCATCGAATACTCCGACCAAACACGTGCAGAATCGAGGAACTCTGCCTCCCATGGCTGCAGATACCGGTACAAATTGGGGATTAGCTGGTCCTCTTCGTGGGACATACCCGCGCGGAAGTGTGTAACTGCAAAATTGTTAGTTCAAAAGCGCAGTTTATAAAAGTATGAATCATACCTCCAACATCAGTCTGCTTCGACCACCGAAGATCACTCTGAGGAATTAGTACGTGACCCATAGATAACATTCCAAGACCACCAAGTTCCTATTGCAAAGTCAGGTTGGGGGGGAATTGCTGGGCATAAGTTTTTCTGGCAAACCTTTGGTGTATAGAAGACCACAGGCGGGAAACGAGACGGCATCTTACTGTTGAGACCGATCTTGACACGGGTCTGGATCTTATTCTCCGCCTTCACAAGAGCGTCCAGCAATTCGTTGGTATGAATGACGGCTTCGCGGTAGTAGGTCATGAGACCAATCAAGGCAGTGTTCCACTTGTTGACAATCTTCGAGAACGTGGTGGATCCTGAACTCATTAAGACCTGCCGAATTCGGTTGTTGAACTGCTGAACACCTGTTGATGAGGGTTAGATCTACGATTGAACATCCACTGAGTAAAATACTCACCGTCGTCCGAAACACGCAAGAAAGCCTGTGCAGTCCGCTCCTTTGACTGCTCATTTGTGAGATTCCACACAGCATCCTTCAACGAGAACTGCTCCCCGCTCATCGTCCTGATCTTAGGTAAGATGCGGACCTCGAAGCCGCACATAGAAAAGAGTAATTGAGGATTCTCCTTGGAGTAGACACTGACGAAGGTGTCCTCCCATTCGATGGTGGTTAATGATCTTGGCAAGCTCTGTTTGACATTCCAGAAGACCGCACGACCAAGATTCACGTCGTGCTTGATCAATCTCATCCGACAGTCCCGGGGCCAGCATCGTTTGTTGTTGTAGCCAATGACATTATTGTTCGTTGGATCGGGATTCGCACTCAGATACCGTTGGATGAGATCGCGAGATTCCTCAGCAGTGAAACGGAAGAGGATGTGGATCCTGTCGACGTAGCGAGAATACAGTCGGATCGGGTGACGGGTCTCCGTTGCTGAGTCCCGATACTGCAAGAAGTTGTTGGGCATCTGTGGAGGTCCAGCCATCTCGCTGGCTCTTTGTAACCCGAGAATGAGCAAGTCCAGGACCAAACCATAGTATTGGAACACGAAAGCAGAAAACTGCAATCCACGAATGAGACCATACGCATTGGTATGCGCCATATCTAAGGGATCACGGTAAGCAATATTGTAGGGCAACAGCAAGTGAGCATACCCTTGTAAGTCAACACTAGAAAAAAAGAACCAGAGATTATGAGTGGAACTGAAACACGTACGAACACGATCTCGACCTACCAGTGTTATTCTTCGCCGTGATATAATCCGCCAAGTTGTGGTCCAGGATTAGTCGTAACAATCGGTTAAGGAGCGTGAGGTCGATCTTCTCGTAAACCTTGGAGAGAACTGTCTCCATCATCACATTGCATTCGCCCTCACTTGTCTCCCATATGTCAGTCAAATTGTTGATACCTTGGCACCACTGCAAATAACCTAACATTCAGTAATGGCATTATAGCAAACTTACATGCAATGTACCTTATAGACAAGAAGCGGAGGAGGTTCAGTGTCCTAAGAATGGCGTGAGTAAAAAGGCCGGAAGAGCAAGACGAAGAGGTGACTTACAGCTGGCTTGATCCACGCAGGGAAGAGGCCACGTTTATCAGCCCTGGATGAAGCTATTAGTACCGAACATGATGGCTAAGCAATTATGAGACTTACTCGAAGAAGAGGAATTGATCAAGATACTGAAAGGAGCATTAGATTCAGCGGCGCCAAGACATGTCAGATTTACGCACAGCATCAGTGATCTTCTCGACGGGCTCAATGTCGTAGCAGGGAATCAGCTTGTCATATGTGTCGAAAAACTCGATACCGGACTCCTTGAACGCGCGTTGGGTAAGCAGAAGACGTTTGATACGAGAAAGACCTGTTGCACATGAAGATTTTAGACTTGTTGATATAAGATAGCCTCGCATAAGACTTACATTCATGAGGATTGTCATAAGCTTGCTCAATCAATGCTAGCTCCTCGCGCTGAGATTGGTTTAGACGACCCTTCACGGAGTACGCCTCTTTCAGTTTCTCGAGAGCAAGAACGAGTAGCTTTGTGTCGTGCTTATAATTTAAAGGCCTAATAAGTGTCTGATCAGTTTCCGCGCTGTGCTTGATTGATAGGGATACATACGGGAAGGGAATAGGAGAGAATTTACGACTCTCCAACCAATGGACAGTTGCCGTATAAATAGCGACAGCCTCCTCGGCACTGATGTATGGACCATCCTTCAGATAACCATGCTGACGCTCCTGCTCTGCCTTCAAGTACAAGCCTGCCAATCGAAGTGTGTCAGAGACATAAAAGACGACCATGACAGATAAGCAAGCACATACGAGTAAGACGACCGAGGTTCTTCTTCACGACAGCCTTGTCGACGGTAGCGCCACGACGAATACGTTCACGATTGTAGTGTGCGACGCTGCGAGAAACTACTCAGGGTATGATATAGATAGACATGTCCTAATGTACTTACGAGCACCACCAGTCAGCCTTGCTCTTGATATACCGCAAAATGATGTTTTCAATGGCAGTGGGCATGCCTGGGACCTTCCATGGGACTATGCAACGTCATTATGACGATCTTACAGGTACATAAAGAAGAGAGCTTACTGTTCGCCTTCCAGCAACGCCATGCTTCCGACAAATGTTGAAGAATAGTCTTTGACTTATTCTGCTTGATGGACTCAGGCATCATATCAAGGATATCGTGCATAACAGCAGCACGAAGCTCGAGATCGTAGTGAGACTCGACGCGCTGTTTGGTGACGGTCTTCGCAATGCCTTTGCTATTTCGCCCTTCGAATTGACGAGCAAGCAGATTTCCGAGCCTACGGGTACAAATGATGAGGCACGTCACTGAACGAAGCTTGCTCGAAAAGCTTACCATCTCTCCAGCAGAGGGACGATCCCACGCATGAAGAACAGCCACACACGCCAACCGGGAGCCCAGAAACCGCATCCAGGACCCTTGCCGACCGGTCCCGTGTTGAAACGATAATAAATCAAATGCTTCAAGTCCTTCGTCATCCGCACTTGCCTCATGAGCTAGAAGAAAATCAGATAATCGTCCGTTGAGACAATATACCCCGAGACTAACCTTGTACTTGTACCGGTACATACCCGTCAAGGCACCGATGTGAGCGAAGATGTATTGAAGTGCATCCGCAAGCTGGAAAGCGTCGACATTGCCGAGACGATATTGCACATGGGCATCGACCACCAGCTTAGTGAGACGAAGAATCTCACGACACAAGTGGAAGGCGTTTCCGAAACGAGACTTCTTACGCTCCTTAGTAGTAAGCGTCCTGAGAAGTAGGTGTCAGCATTGAAAGTGGAATTCAAGGGCATGGATGGACTCACTTGACGGGCTTGAGATTCATGTTGTAATCCAGGTGCAGGTAGTTCAAGTTCTAAACCAAGACTAATCAGGGATGGTTCGTGACGATCTGGGTGAGGAGATCTTACCTTACGATGGATCAGGAGATTTAGCATATTGTACCCTTGCCTGCACACCTGAAGACCAGCTTCCACCCAGTCCAACCGGGTGGTCTGGAAGAACTTTGTGGCCTTCAGCTGCCGGAAAAGGTTCTTCTTTGTCATCGCCTTATCCGGCCTCGACTTCAACTCGTTCAAGACATAACATTTGAGAAGCTTTTGGTACGAGACGCGAACTTTGACGGGTTGGCCTGGGGGACAGTGTTCGAGGTACCAATTCTTCACAAGAGGGATATCCTGAGCACGACGCATGCGTCCAGAGCGTCGGCTATATGGCTCAGGGGCCCACCAAAGAGCGATAGCGTCTGCAGTAAGGTCGTTTTCCAAAGGCTTCTCCTCAAGGAACGGCTCGACCACTTCGGGAAGCTCAAAGTCGTCATCATCAACACCATTGGGGCCGAAGACTGTATCTTCATGAGACACAAAAGGTGCGTTCTTGGGCGTAGATCCACGCAGAGAGATAGGGTTGATGAGGGGGTCAAAGTAGAAGGCGGGAAGATCTGGATCGTCTGTGCGGATATACACATTCTTCGGGGTGTGGTAGGGGGAGATACGGACAGAGCGGGGTAAGGAGTTATAGAGATGCGGGAACGCAACCTTGTACTCTGTCCTGATCTGTTGTCGGATGATCACTTTATTGATGTCGTTGAATTCATTCCAATCCTCATCAAAAGTATCCATATCTCTGTACAGTGGCTCAAACTTGGGACCACCGGGGATGGCCATGTTCAAGGCTTTCGCCGTGAAGAATGCTTTCTTGTCGAAGAGGTAACTCGAATTGCTATCCGTGTGGTCGGACAGTAAGGTTCGACCTATGCGATAAAGATTCGCCATCACTGGGAGAGTAAGAGACCAGTATTTGTATGATGAGCCGTTGACAGCCGTCTTGTCGTCCACCAATGGCTTCGGGTCGTAAAACCAGTCAATGATAGCAGCATCTTCATCCTCGTCAAACTCTAGCTGAATAGCCTCCAAGGGTTCAACGTCCAATACATTGTCGCCGTAGTCCAAGGGCGGTTCCTCGTCGTCAAAAGGGGGAAAACGCATACGCTTGAAGTGACGTCGGTCACGCTTTTCCCTACGCATGGCTAACCACATGCTACTCCATTGAGCATGATACACAGGTTCGATAACGCGAGGAATTTCGTTGACGAAAGTGATAGCACCTGTGATATGGTACAAAACTGGTACCTCGCGTACTTGCTCCCATGGGAAGGGAATGTTCTCGAGAAGTTTCATCACAGCGTGAGGAACATATTTCAATGCACCGAGATGAACTCGCTTGTCGTTTCTGAACTTGCGGTTGCTCATGTCACCGTGATCCTTGATGATTTTTCGTACGTGCTCCGGCGGAAGATCCTGTTCCAACATCGGTTGACTGGGGTTTTGCCGATTGAAATAACACATACCTGCTTGCCCATATCCACAAATCCTCCCTTCCTCTTTTCACCGTACCTCTTCTTCTGCATCTGAACCCATTTCTGAGACTTTTGAGCCAGTGACTCTGCAGACATACGAGACCCCGATGGTTGGCCTAGAGCCAGGGGAGGCATTCCAGGAGGGGGAGGAGGCATCCCAGGAGGCGGACGCATAGACATGCCAGGTGGTGGCGGGGGCATTCCGGGTGGGTAGCTCATTGTTGTCGCTGCCAACAGCGAGGTCGTGGACGCGCGAGCGAAAGAGTTTGGCTTCGCTTACAAAACGTGCCCGTTTGTTTGGTTGTCCACGTGGCCTACAAAGGTTGGCGCCTATTTGTAGTTAAGTACTTAGTGGAAATAATATCTAACTCAAGTATCCGTTCCAGTAAAAGTAACCCCATCCTATCTATTGCAGGCGTCTAACCACATTCTCCTCTACTGCGACCGTCACTTTCAAGAGCTACCTTTGTACTTGTACACGAAATGGCGATTGTTGATTCAAACGGAGACCCAGATGTCATGCGTGTTTGGAGCCTACTCAATGAAGTTTCTGAGCAACTATCGCAAAACCGCTCATTCGCCATGTCACTGTATTCCCTCTCCGGGGTTGTGAAGGTACGGTGTTGCCTTATCCCGTGTACGGCAGGAACTGTGGTTGAAAGAATGGTGATTGGTGCTAGAATCAAGCAATCAACTCACAGACGGGCTTCGTGTTGCGGCGGTAGGTGCCGGACGTCCATGGCATCTAGCATTACTGAGAATGGACTAGGCACAACCAGGATAAATCACAAGGTATGATTCTTTGGTGTGCCCAGGAAATATTCATGACGTGAAATCTTTAGAGGATTACAATGCTGAGCTGGAACGCATGAATGCTCAAATCTCAGCGGAGAACTGGACGCTGCAAAACGATAACAAGCAACTGGCGACATTGATAAAGGAGTACGAACAGACCCTTGAAAATGTTATGACTACATTCCGCACCCGGGCTGTAAGACGTTATCTTTCACGTTTTCGGGAAAGTTTACTTATTCATTTCTTCACCTCTGTTCATTAGAATGAAGTCCAACAGAGAGAGCTCACTTTGATGCGGGAGTACGAACGCAAGCTATTGCTTCGCGAGACCGAGGAGCTCTTCAAGGCTCTTGAACAAAGCACACACTTTTCTACCTCACTCGGACGCATCGGTGGAGCATTGCGAGCAATTATGCGTGCATTGGGCGGAGAAGACCCTTCCTGTATGCCTGACTCTAGTTCAAACAATTCGTCTCCTACAACATCCTCAATTCTGCAAAAACACGTAGTCAATTCCCTTGAACTCGATATTCAAACCAACGAAAATGGGAAACAGACGACAGCTGACGAACGAGAATCTGAGCTTGCGGCGGCGGAATGGGCCCTCGAGCGCGAATGCGAACTCACTCGACTGGAACAGGAAAATAGGTTACTCAAGCAGCTTGCCATGGAGCACGCTGGTATTTTTGCATCAGGCAATCTGGTTGGCGGCGGAGATGGTATAAGGGAGTTACCAAAACTGCCTGTCATCCTCAAGGTCCCTGCGAGAACGAGAAAGGGAAAGTTGGGAGGTAAGGGTGTAGGACCGTTTGGGATGTACAAAAAGTTTGACGAGCCAAAGTTGGGCGACTGAGTTAGACGATATATATCGTCGTGTTGCGATTGCACACACATATGTTACCATTGTTTTTGATGATACCCACACTTTCTACACATAGTGCCGTCCTACATAGGGTGAACACACAGCACTGTTTGCTTTATCCCTACTGTTAAGGGATTTATCATAAACGGCTGAGATTGGCCAATCTTAATCGAATGGGCGCTTCTTTCAAATATTCAGAGCTTGAGCTTGAATCTGTCCGGATTCTATGCTCGACCATACCGTGACGGAGTGAGTCAGATGGTGTGTATCGTATGTACGTCTCATTGGCATTATGAAATATAATAGACTATCTAAATTGGAAACATTTTATCTAGCCTCTCGATGAATCTCAGCTTCAGGCCACCGCCGCGTTCGAAGCAGGCAGCTCTTCGTCGCAGAAAGCACCAGAGCATTTGAATAGCACAGGATGTTGTATACGCTATTCCGATGGCAAAGGAAGAGGGGTGTTCGGTTCGTCCCTATGTTTCTTCCAGCTGTTCTTGATACTGATTGTAGCGAACGAGTAGCTTCACGAGAGATTCCAGCCCGAACAGTGATAGAAATCAGCCCAGTGCTTTTATTCTCCGACAGAGAATACCAAGAACACGGGAGACATACTATCCTTGACCATTATACATTCAAATGGAGAGATGGGAAGATGGCTCTCGCCCTTGGTCTCGGTCAGTTCATTTTTCGTTCGATACAAACTTCCTTTTTGACTCAAGACATGTCAGGCTCCCTCTTCAATCACTTACAAACTCCCAACGTCTCATACACACTCGATAGTGGTACTGAATCAATACGCTATACGACCACTCGTACTATTCAGGTCGATGAGGAGTTGTGTATCTTCTACGGTCATAAGCTTTGGTTTGAACCTACAGAAAAAACAGCGACATATCTTCACGATGAGAAAGATGGAGATGGTTGGGGTGGGCTCTTATATGTACAGGACGATACAAATTCACTTGAAGACGACGAGACATGGTCGGTATTACAAGGCGACTCCGACGATATTGTCCCTGAGGAGGAACTGCCATTTGCACGGTTGAAACTTTTAGATGACGAGGAAGAAGATATACTGAGTTCGGTCCGAACGGGTACGTGAGCGAGTCACCCTTCAGTTCACAATCTCATTTTCTGTCAAAAATACTAGAACAGGTCTGGGTTGTTGATATCCCAGAACCAAGGCATATAACAACGATGCTAAAGTGCGTTCTATCCATTGTCTGGACTGCTGTGGGTTTAACATAGATCTACAAAGATGGTTGAAGCAAACCGGCCTCGACACGCCTGCTCTCTCACATCTCAAGCGTATACGGAAAACAGGCACCACCTCTACCATTTTACTTGCTCCCGTCGTAAATTCACCAAAAGCCCCCGAACTTCCCCAGCATCTCGACTTACCCCAGCCGTATGTGGTAGATGTGCCTCGTAGCGTCGCCCTCACGCTAACATCACTCAAACTAAAGTCCACATTTTGGCCCACTATATTTGCTCCGAGGAAGAAAGGCGAATTGGAGCAATGGTCGAGAGGACGTGTACGTTGGGCTTGTGAGGCTATGCGAAACGTTGTAAAGGAGGCCCAGGTCACGGGCGAGAAAGGAGAGGTTAGTGTTCAACGTGGTCCGTTCGATCTATACTTGAACATCACGCTTGCAGCTTCCCATCGTAGCTTATGTTCCAGAACCGTACGACGAAGCCACAAAGATTTCTACTCAGCTGCGACGATCCTTTATAGCGCATGACACCAGACAATCAGCTTCTCATCCTTTGCGACATGCCGTTTTGAATGTTGTACGAATGGTCGCCGATTATCGTGCTTTACCGATTTCCGAAACACTCGCAGAGGACGTTCCAGTACCTACACCACCCATCGAGATGCCTGTACCTCCGTTGGATGTCGTCAACGGGGACGATACTTCAGCAGCCCGTAACGGTTCACATTACCTCTTGACGGCCCTGACGCTCTTCATATCGCACGAGCCTTGCATAATGTGTACCATGGCTTTGTTGCACTCCCGCGTTAAAGAAATCATATACCTCGTTCCAATGGAGAAGACCGGTGGCTGCGGAGGAATAACGTGTGTTCCCAAACTCGAGGGAGTAAACCACCGCTTTGGCATCTCTAGATGGAAAACGGAGGCATTGGGAATCAAGAGCAACTTATTGGAGGTAGATACCAGTATAGATGCTTGAAAATTTAATGTATATAGCATCATACAAAATGACTAAAAGGTTGCAAAATTACGGACCGCCTTTCTAGTATGTCGGGCTGAGCTCACATTGCTAGATTCAATACAAGTGAAAGCACTTACCGCAGAGCCGACAATGATACGAATCACCAGTATTGTTGCCTCTTCATCCTGATCTCCTGGTTCATCACTTTCTTCTCCCCCCACTGCGAGCGGAACCTCTGGTGTTCCTCATCTCTCTTCTTCAAAGCCGCCTTCTTTTCACTATTTTTCAACCTTGCCATCATCCTAACGAATAGCTGCGAGCAATTTAGCTCCTTTGCCAGCTTTCCGGCGGTCCAATAGCGTGGGTTCTTAGCACGGAGCTCTCGCATCCTAGCCAAGTCTTCATCTGACATGCGCGGGGGTGCCGGCTTCTCCTTCCTCACTGACGGCGGAAGAGGTGCTCCTGCTCCTGCTGGTGTCTTGGCGGGCATGATGAGAGGAGAGGCAGGAGATGTGGTGTAGGATTCGGGCGAAGCGGCGGAGGGAGGAGGTCGGTGAATGAATGTCAAGTCACCAGGGAGTGCTTCGTAGACGGCATTAGGATTGTTGACGAGGGGATCTGGTGCCCTGTATGGTGGCCGTTCTGGTAGACGGGTCGCGTATGAGCGAATAAAGGTGAGGCGGACGGGTGTCCTCGCCTTCATCGTGTGCAACATCATGTTTGATGTGGCTCACGCAAAGCTGCAAAGCACTAATCCGTCTGTGACCAGGACCCCGGAAACCTTGCTTGCCAAGGTCAACTTTTCGGGGTTAGGGTTGCATTCCTGGACTGTGAGTCGTTTAAGACTACGCCCTACTACGCCGCCATTAATGCAGAGTGCAAGCAAGCTTAGGGATTCTGCTGACGGACTTGCCAGCACTTCCCTAGTCCTCATCGTGGTTCTATAAATCATATTTCATGTTCTGTACAATCTATATACATCATACAATGCGTCACATATGCTCCGTACTTAGCAGAAAATTATGGGACGGGAAATCAGGAGGACCTTTTACGTAGGTTCAAATCCATTGATATTCCATACGTTCCCAAGTCTCATTGGACAACGCTCTTATTGAACAGCGTTTCCAAATTGGGGCATCCCAGTCCTCGCTGCCAGTGTCAGAGGCAATGCACGAGGCACCTCGTAGGACCGTCGTATAATCTCGCTTGAGACTGGGGTCACATAGAATGACCACGTAGGGTTGTTCGACTATTCCGGGTACTAGGCCTTCAGTCGCTCTTGTAGGAGGTCTTCTTCAACAGCCGGGCAATGACATCCCTCACGGGCCAACAATTTTCGTACCACTTCAGCCGAGGCATCTCTTCCAGACACTTTAGTATATTTATTAGCTTCAATCAGAGTCGATACACGAATGCTTGTGACGGACTTACCCCTTTAATCACTGCCTCAATACGCCGCGGAGCCTGCAGAGAAATAGGCTTGGATTCATCAAGATGATGCTCCTTGACCAGACTTCTCACTAAATCCTGTCAGAAAACATATAAATAACGAGAGCTGACAGGCTAACGTGGCTGTGACCATACCCAAAGTTCATCGTATTCTTCATTACCCCACTTCAGGGTCGTTTTGAGGTTATACCCCGCCCTACCCGGGAGTCCGGGTGTGCCTATCGGCTGGGGTACAAGACGGCGGCCACGTCGAGACAAATTCCCTGAGCTGGGGGGGCTTATGGAGACGTGGGGGGACACAGAGGAGAATCTATATTCAAAGAGAATAGGTATAGTGATTCAATATGATTGGCACAACGTACCGTGCCGTCTGACTGCCGTCTGCATGCAAGTCACTTGTATCAGTCGAGCTGTTACGCAGAGTACTACTCCCAGAGCTACTTGCTAGAGGAGAACAATCTACTTGTTGTCTATTAACCACACGCCGGTGATACCACGCGTTGTTCACGTATACCGCCAGTGCATCTGCCATGGGCCAATGATATTCATACCCTGCTAATTCTGGTAAAATTTGAGCTCCCTAAGTGCAGTCATTCATTATATATTAGCTCATCGACACTGTTAAAAAATAAACCGTGTTCCGTACTTCACGCACTGCGTATTGAACACGCGTCGCGTTCTGTTGGTTGAATGGTCTCGTCCCATCAAGGAACTTGTTGCTTAAATTTCGGGCCACAGTCTTTGGGATAAATACACATTTAGTCGTGAGGAATATTCACATTAGGGAACGTTCTCACCAAAAGTTTCACGTAACGAGGTTGCGGCCAGTTTAGCATTTCTTTGAGGCCATAGTTGATTCCAAACCCCCCGTTTGGCCTAGGGATCTTCCTGCGGCGCGAACGTTTGGAAGGGGAAGAAGAAGCATGGTTCTGCCCCAAGCTGGAGTTACTTCTCAGCTGTGAAAATATGATGCGAGTTGCATTTTACGTACCGGTGGGTATCAAGTGGGATCCTCTGGAAAGGAATGATCAATTCTCCCTCAACTCGCAGAAGGGACGAGCACAGACATTGTTCTCTGCGGGATTAGACTCGGATGTTTCCATATCACCAACGGATGTGATCTCATCGGAGAGCAAGTTAGTTTTCTCGCAAAGCATTTCATGGACTTGTTCCTCGTCCATAACATAATCGACAATTGTCCGATGCATCGTAGGACGACAGGGACCGTCAAAGGGAAGGTTACACGGCGGTTCCAGCATTTCCTCGACTTCTCTCTCTTCCTTTATATCCTTCTGCGTGTAGGCATTGACCATAGTCCGGTGCTCCCTTGATCTGCTGGTGCGTTTCATACTCTGCACTGCCGATTTAACGACGCCACGATTATCTGATATGTATATATACGCCCTCTGAGCCCGACAGTAACGGACACACGGCACGAGATGAACTCACCGGAGCTCCCGCCATGGTGCTTAAGACAAGATTTGACCAAGACAATCATACTAGGCACACAGTCACATTCTGCACGTGGGCCTTCCATAAGTATATGGATATATTGTGAAATCAAGCGAGATGAACCAGGAATTATACTGAGACAAAGAAGAGTGAGAGGAAATCAGTTTCGTTGTTCCCACACAGAGATGCTTGACGTGTTGCTTACTCCGCCGATAGACAATGTTGAGTACAGATTCTGCTAGATGCAAGCTCAGTCATGTACTTGCACACGCATACATGCAGACCCTGCATACATATCGACCGGACTATGTCGGCAAAGGAGCGAACGGAGGGCGTTGAACAAAAAGTGCTTGTGTCCCCCTGGAAGCGGATGTGCGGGGGTAAGATTATGTGGAGATGAGGGGGGAAATGTGTTTGTCTTGCTGAAGAATTGAGCTTTCGCTCTGCATGGTCATATGCTGCGTGCAGTCCACGGAGGACACTAGTTAACCAGCGGCGCCTATTGAAATATTGACCGCGGATGAGGTTGCCAGCTCTTGCTACTACCACGTCCTTTGGTCTATTCACCCGAAACCGCGTCCCCCACTGCCATTTGTTTTTACAAAAATTCGCCAATATTAATCTACCCTGAAGGTCAATAATGGACGCTGAAGAACGCATCCAAGCTGCCTCTAAATTCTTACTCCAGTCTCCTCCGGGAGAGATCAACGACGTCCTCAACGGCGAGTGATGCATTCATCGACCTTTATGCCTACGCCCTCGCTGAAACGACTCACCGCCCTCGTCGCACAGACGTGCGGAACATCATCTCAGACGATACCACTCTTCAGACTGGAATCCTACCTGCTTTGAAACAGTACAACCTCGCGCAGTTCATTACAGCCGAGGTACCAGGCCATCAGCATCAGGTGGGGATTTCTGGTCTTATTTCTCTCTCCCCCCCTGAGAGGTAGTATGATTAATGAGAAAGATGCATCCAGTGCATTGTTAGTGAGGCGGCGCGCGTGCCTGGAGCTGATTCTGAAGAGGAGGACGATAGGTTCTGGGATCCGAGATCACGGACGAGCTTTCGTTTTGATCACATTGCCCTGGTGCGTACTCTACACCTATTCTCACATCTGTATATATCAAGTGATTGTGCTGTTGTTTAGGAGGCTTCAGAACCGGAACCTATAGAGCCTGAAGAAGAGGCCGAGCCATTCCGGTATGTGCTACATCGCCAAGTCTCACTCTACTAGACTGACGTGCCACCGATACACTAGAATTGCATTAGAGATCGCGGCCTTGACATACCTTTCTGCGCACTTCCACGGTGGTGTTACGTCTGTGTTCTCCACCCAAGGCAATCCCCATCGTTTTACCATCCAAGTGGTTGCTAACAAGTACAACCCATCGAATTTCTGGTATAGTCCTTTCCTCCTCAGCTAGGTGGCATAGCTGGATAAATGAACTGTGTGCATGTCACAGGTCAGGAAGATGGAGATCAGAATATATCGTGAACTTGCAGGAACGGAAACTGGAGGGTAAGATCCTCTTGAACGTTCATTACTATGAACAAGGGAACGTGCGTGACTGAATCCATCCATGCTGTCTCTATCGTCTGTAATGTCAACCACATCTAATAGGTCCAACTATCCACGACACACGCTGTCTCTATCGAGCTCCCGCCAACGATCTCATCATCAAACGCCAGCGCATCGGCATCCAAGATCCTCGCCGTCATCGAATCCGAGGAGAGCAAATACCAGGCTTCGCTCAATGAGGCGTATCAGGATATGGGGGACAAGACGTTCAAGGGTCTGCGTCGCGCGCTGCCAATGACCCGTGCGAAGTTGGATTGGGACAGGGTTCGTCTGCACAGCTGTCACGGTTTCAGAGATGTCGCTTACCATTGGTATTCATTCATATATAGGTTCTGGGATACAAGATCGGTGCAGAGCTAACCGCGAACAAGGGCGCCTTTGGATCATCGTAGCTGAGGAATATTTTGATATTAATATGGAACAGACGTACAGAAGATACGGGATGTAATACCAGGACAGCGCTTTCTGATCATTTGAACATTGAGAAGTGATACACGGCGGATCATGATAAAGCATCGAGACATGCACTATTGATATGATATATATCAGCACGTTAAATGTCTGTTGTGCTTCTTTTCCATACTGCTCCGCTTGCTACAACCAATGAAAAAATGTGTCAAGTGTGGGGGAGGCCACAGCACATCCAAAGCCTGGCTTCTCCAGTGCTCAGACTGTGCAAGATATTGGCACCACTGCAAGTTCCATATCCTTTAAATATCGTTCCTATTCTCATCTGTCGAACAGCATGTCTGCTTCCTCCTATGAAGACAGAGGTCCTGGCAGCTCTTCTTACAGCAACCGCACAGGGCAACATAGACGATGGTCTTGATTCTTGGTCCTGCAACACATGCAATGCGGAAACGGTCGATCAGTCTAGTGTATATCCTGGCTCACAGAGCGCTACTATCTTGCGCCTTCCATCTAGTAAAGCGGCGAGAAAAACTGCCCCTCTAGAGGTCATAGAACTGGTCGACTCGGACGACGACGACGACGCTCTACAAGCACTTGGCCACCCTCCCAAACCTGCACCCTTCACAACCGCCGCACTATCCACTGGCAACTCTGGGACATCTATTACACCTGGTACAGGCAACGATGCTACAGGCAACGCCACTAGTAGAGCTGCATCTGTCGCTTCGCAATTTCTTGACTTGTCTCTGGCCAGTGGTACTAGTACTCCTGTCTCAACCTCAAGATCTCGTCCGAACCCCCACTCTCGAGACCTCCTCGCTACCTCTAGACCCACCCCCACCACCTCTGGTACATCCCCATCCTCACCCATCTCTCGGAACTGCACCCCACCGCCGCTGCCGCCTGTTAATGCGGTACCAGTTCAACCCAACGGCGAACCCGACTTCAGAGCGCTCATCGCCGACATGCGAAAACAAGGAAAATTCAACCCGTCTCTCTCAGAACGTTACACCTCTGCCCTCCTCCTCGATGCCAAGCCCACCACCACCACCACCGCGAGTAGTGGTGTGACACACCTGAGAGGAGAATTCGAAGAAGAAGATCCACATGATATCGAAGACATGTACGCGTCCGTGCCCCCTCCCATTCAACGACACCGCAGCACTGGCATACCAGGTCCTAGTACCTCCGCGCCGACCCCGACCGTACCCGTCAAGCTCGAAGCCCACGACGACGACGACGCCGCCGCCTTACTACCCATCCTTGGCAGCATACCCTCCACTGCAGCCGCCAAAACGCAGCCAAACCCGGACCCCCCGATAGGCACGTTCCTCACCTGGTTCAACGACCGACAGGAGGAAAAGGAACGGGGAGAGCGGGAGAGCGACGAGTGGGACGATATGTTGGCTGGGCGGGAGAGACGGAGGAGGGAGAGGGGGTCGGTGGCGTCGCGTAGGAAAGCGCAGGAGACGACGATGGTGAGAGGCAGGGAGAGGAGACGGAGGGAGAGGGACGGGTTGGTGTGGTGTGCACCAGTGTCGTATTCTGTTACATACCCTGTTGGTATAATAAAATCTGCTAATTGGAGGTTGGGTCTTGACGTGTTGGATACACTTGCTGGGCGTTGACGATTCTTGTATTATTGTATCTAGATCGTGGTTGGTTTTTTGTAACAATAATAGATGTATTGATACCTATGACAACATGTAGCCATTCCCAAATATTCGCGTAGTATCGCTGCCCGCTGGGCTATGATACTTTGAATAACCAATCCAATGTATGTTTTCAAACTACAAATGCTAAAATACACAATTGAAGGATGTACAAAAAAAATCTACAATGACGCACGCAGCAGTGCCCACCACATCTGATCACGCTGCCACAGAGGTTCCGGGGTCAAGCGACTCAAAGGCAGGTTGCGGACAGGCGGTGGACGTTTTGGAAGTCACAATTTCGCCTTTGGACCCTCCGAGAACTGGGACTCGGTGACACCCTTGCCCATCGCAGCCGTCGATGAGACACCACCGGTGACGGTCTTCATCAAGTTATCCATGTAGTCCGCACCGCTCCACTAGTAATGACAAGTAGAAGAAAGGGGCAAGACCGTCAGTGTCAATGGTTTTGAAGATACAATGATGTAACAGACCTTTTGATGGGTGAGAACGTCGCAGCCGATCTCACGCTCCTTACGTTGGATGATCTCCACGTATGCTTTCATGCCCTCCGTCGCAAAGGACCTCGCGAACAGATCGTTGATGTATGCGTTCGAATGAAGACCAGCAAGCTAACACAAAACGATACCGTTCAATCAGAACATGAACCTCCCATCGTAAAAAGACAAATTAGAACCTACCGTGATGAATTGCCAGACAAAGCCGAGCTTGCCGAGCTCCCATACGTACGCCTTCATGTCGTCTGTGCCAAGACCGGCAGCATCCCAGTTGAAGGACGGGCTCAAGTTGTAGGCCAACCACTGTTGAGGGTAAACAGTGTGTACACCATCTGCAAACTCCTTCGCTTGAGCGAGGATAGGTTTCTTGGTTTCCATCCATAACAGGTCGGCGTAGGGCGCAAAGGCGACTGCACGGTTAATGGCACACTGCGTTCCACCTTGGTAGCGGTAGAACCCCTCGCGTGTGCGAGGTGCATCCCAGTCCCAGAAGGGCACGTTCTTCAGACCAAACTCCCGCTTGGCAATCTCGACTGCAGCGGGGTAGGACACATGGGAGACGCGCGCAACGAAGCGTTCGAGCGTGATCGGCGTTGCGCTAGTTTGAGCCCGAAGAGCCTTGGAAAGCACAGCGGAGAAGAGTTGGATGTTGGCTTTGTTCATCCAGTCTTCTTCGACTGCCTCGAGCGCTGCGCCGGTCTTACCCTGTGCCTCGGCCTCGTTGAGAACGACGACGAGAGGGCGGATATCGGGGTTTGTCGAGCCGAGGATGAAGGGGTGGTCACGTTCGTCCACATTCGTAGTGATAAGAGTGGCAGCTTCAGAGTCGGTACGGGAGATGACAAGGTTGTCTACGCCCATGATATCGAACTGAAGACGGATGGCGACGAGGCGGTTGATCTGCTCTGAGATGGGAACGAGCACTTTACCCGCCATGTGTCCGCACTTCTTGGTACCCGGAGCTTGGTCTTCGACGTGGATGCCGGCGGCGCCCTTTTCGACAAACATCTTGGCGAGCTTCATGGTCGCAGTGAGACCACCATGGCCGGTATCGGCATCCGCAACGATGGGGCGGAGATAGTCAATGGTAGGGGTAGCGGCAAGTTCAGCTTCCGACATGTTGCTTCTCTCCTCACGCTGTTTACGGTCGTGGAAGAGTTGAGCCATGAAGAGATGCTCGACCTTGTTGGGTACGGTGTTTGAAGGATAATCTAAGAAACCGTTGAATGTCTCGCATCCCACTTGCACCAAAATAACGCACCAGCCAAATCGGGACCAGGTTCATTGGTACTGGAAGCCGTGCTTGATGATTGCCATCCAGAGACGTATACAGTTTCAAGGTACTTGGCCATCTGCGTGACCTGAACGGGATCAAGTCTATAAATCGGGTTCAGTGATATTCAAATTGATACGCAATCTTTGACGGAACATCTCTCCCTGTCAGAGCCTCCTGGGACGATTCCAGGACGGACCCCTGACTTAGAAACAGTGAAAGACACTCACGCGCCGTATGTGTGTGATGGCTCTCCCTTCTGGAAATGGTCGGCAAGCGTCCTCCAAAGTTTCTTCGCCATGACATTAGAGGGGTAGGCAATGGGCAGAGTCCCTCGTTTGGATACGACCTCTGCTGCAGTGTATGGACGTTTCACCCGGTTGAATCGCGAGTCCTAGAGACAGCAGAGCAGTCAGCACACAGTCATGCAAAGCCGGGGGAGTCAAGGGGTTCTGGCATGTCTGCGCACGACGAGACGACTTCCCCCCAATTGTCCCAAGACGTCTACGCACCTTCCACCATGACTCGACACTAGCAACCTCAGCTTGGAAAATGGCGCGCTCGCTGTACGACATGATGACAGCTGGTTAGATGGTGGGTGGTGGTGGATGGAGGGGGGTATTATAAATGCGGGGGGAAAGCTGGTCATTTTGTATGCGGGCATTTTGTAGTTCTCCCGCCAAAGTCAAAGTGAATGTGGCAAGACGGTCTTGCCTTCCGCTTTCGGACATGTGATTTGAGACCGGGGGCGAGCCGAGTGCGGGGTAACCGATGTGTTGGGTCAAGCGCCCGTATACCGTCGGTCCTCCTGCTCGAGAGCTACCCCGCATTTCGGCCGACGCCCATTCTCTTCAAAGGGGAGGGGACGAGACCTCGGGTCTACAACGTTATAGCCACCAGATTCCGCCACTATCTTCACTCCAGAGCATCGCTTTTTCGCTCTAACGCCTCTCTTCTCAGGAAGAACCAGACATTACTTACTGTTTCCTTCAGGTTTTGACCTTGCCATCTGTCACTGGAGTTTAGACGGTGTTTACACGTACTATCGTGACTGCGGGATTGCCGGTTATACGACCCTTTCTCTGTTGTGCGAAGATGAGGAACCTCAGTCCGTGAATAAGGCTGTGATAACGTGTCCGTTTGCTGAGTGTACAATGCAATCGCGTAGTCATAAATACAGGGACAGCTAGACTCTATTTTCTATTGCCGTCGTAGAGTAGCCACGCAAGACCGTATCGTATCACGAAAGCAAACATGCTGCAGGCGACCTAAAAGACCATTAGCGCCCAATTATGACATAAAGCTTCGAGTTATTACCTGTGTAGAAATCAATGTCTTCACCAGGGTATCCTCCCTCATTGGTCCCAGTTTGATTAGAAAGACGTTGAGGATAGTAAGATTGGTGGTCTCCCTCTTGCGCGTCTCAGGGTTGACACTGAGCTGGACCAGGCCTAGTGCCGAAAAGACTTTCAGAACTGCTGACGTTAGCGCATTCGGAGCAGTCTTGAGTTCCGCTTTTGAAGGATAGAGCAGCCCAGTGTCCTTGTTGAACCTAGTACGGTATTAGGGACGATCAGCACGAGCTCTCGCCCCACTTCGAACATGATATCTCGCAATCGAGGGGACTTGCCTCGGAACCCTATGCCGTGGACATGGAACTAAACCAAACAGCTGAGGACAAGACAAGACGAAATTGAAGATCTGAGGAATGAAGAACAAAAGGAGCGTCTTGGAGAAATGTGCCTGGATCCCAACGACGGCGAACGCCATTCCCGTGACGTAGCATAATGTATCACCTGGGAACGCTCGGGCGGGATACCTGTCGGGACGACATTCAAAAGTCAAAATCAGAAATGAATATGAATAGGATCGGGAGAGGAAGGCCGAACCAGTTGTGATAGAGGAACCCCGCACAGACGCCCACTAATGGCAACATGAAGTACAGGCTAAATAGATGCCGCTCGACAAGCTCCCTGCTTCCGTGGGACATCCCCGCACTCCACGCACCCCCAACTTCAAGTTCTGCTTGACCGCCTAGTAGATGAAGAGGGATGCGGAAGCCGAACGGCCATGGCAAATATAGGAGATCGTTTAAGATGACGGAAAGGGCGATAATAAGTGCTTGACTGGTTTCGGAACCGTTGATTCCTGCGAGGATATTGATACTGTTTGTCGAGAATGTGGAGAGGAGAGACATGTATAGGTAGTATAATGGACCTGAAATATTCTCAGCTCAGTTTCTCCGTAAATAGCGTATTAAGACGAGGCATACCAACGTTGACAAGAGTTCCAAAGAGCCACCTGACTGGAAGAGGAACTACCACATTTGTATTGCCCCGCTCGGAGTAGTATACCATTAGCAAAGGGATTGAGGCGATGATTGGTATTGGTAGCTTGTGCCTCCATCGTATGTCGAATACATCGTCCAGGAAACCGAGCATAGTTGCTATGAGCAAAGATAGTAGCGATGACAGGTATACTGATAGCTAAGATGCGCCCAAGGTTTAATAGCCATATCTCATGTAGAGCGAATTGCCTACCTTCTGATGAGGAAACTCAGCTACAACAAGTCCATGACGAGCACGTTTCTCGTAGTTGTTGAGGAAGACGTCAGAGAACGCAAAGGGTATGAATAAAATTAATCCTAGAATGTAAACAGATGCACAGACGAGACCAAGACTTTCTGGTCTAAAGCGTTCCGTGAGCAATCGAGGGTAAGAGGGATAGGGTCCGAGACTGACATTGGAGTGTCATAGGTCTTTAGCAGATCTCTTCCTTTCAAGTCTGCCTTCACGAACGTGGGCCCCAATGCTGGCACCAGGTAAACAGTCGCCAAGAAAGCGAAGATTGAGAATCCCAAGCAGGCATGAAATGCTGGTAATGGTGGTAGGGGATCGAGCAATGGACGGACGAGAAACCACGTTCCAATGGGCAGGAGAGAGAAAAACAGAAGAGAAGGTAGCGGGCGTTGCACTAGGGTTTGAGCCATCTATTGGCAAATGGCACGAGAACACTCAACATTGATTGCGGAAAATATGATACATATTACATACATTAAATTATGAAAGAAGAACTACCCAGAAACTGATACGACCTCCCCCTACTTGGTCGCACTGCAAAGTAGTGAAAAACAAAAGTCAGTACATGGGCTTGTGATCATTTGACAATAAAATTCTCAGAAATGCGAAGTGTCATCCAGCGTACAAGGTACTCAGACTGACGTGCAAACGTATAAAAAAAATCTCATCCCAGAACAAACAATATTTGGCAGATAGAGATACATGAGCGAAGAACGCACCAGCTCTATTGACCGCAAACTAGTCGGTATTATCTCCGGTCAGTACTAGTATCGCCGTCCTGCGGACAGAGTTTCTGCGACAATTCAAGACGAGAGAAATGAGGAAGGTGACGGAGAGGTAGAGACCCAAAAAAACAGGCGCACAGAAAATAAACGGCAGGAGTCACGTGCCTTTGTAGACGTGTCGCAGTCCGGACTCCGCGCCGTGGCAGCGGATTCTGTTTAGTCTCAGTAACCGCAGACTAGTACTCGGACTCAGGTCATAATATCCATTGCTTATTAGTGAGAATATATTACGTCGGAGTAAGATACACGTTGAATACCAAGGGGCGCATGTAGACGTGGCGGCTCAGCGTGATACCAACGCACTGATGGGGGTAATCCTCAAGTTGTAACTCGGTTAAACAAGACTCGTGGCAAGTCACTGTTGCACTCATACAATCTCGTGACGGCGCTCCGAACTCTTGTCGTTTCCAGGAGTGGCAGGATCAAAGCCACATTTCTTCTCATTCGATGCCGTCTCGTCGACAGCGAGATCATCCGCAATAGCCTTTCCTTGCACACGATGGTTCTCACCCCCGAAGAGCTGAGAAAATAGTCAGCAAAGAGGTAGGATAGGAAGGTGGTGTTTACCCACAGCATCAATGTCTTCGAGTGCAACTCCCTTCGTTTCTGGCAGGAGGAAGAAGCAGAACAGCGCCAGGAAGATATTGAAGGCAAAGAAGAAGAAAAAGGCCTTAAAACCGTCGTTGTTCAAGAATACTGGAAAGGCCTGCCTGGAGGACGGAATAATCAGCATTTTAGAAAAGGTAACAGGGTGATGGAGCCCGTACTGCAAGATTGCGTTGGCGACATTTTGAGTCTAAAAGATGCACGGAATCGAGCGCATGGTGAGGATAAATTAGATGTAAAGTGAATCTGGATACGCACCTGAGAAGCCATTGCAACACCGGCGGCACGCGTTTGCATCGAGAAGATCTCGCTCGAGTAGACCCATACCGTGGCACCCCAGGAAGGCTTGTAAAATACGATGAACAAGAAAAGAAGAAAAACAATCGCGATCGACACGCTCGTGCTCTTTCCGCCATCGGATGTTGTCGGAGTGAGTGTTCCGACCAGCGATACTGCTAGCATACAGGCGGCTTGACCTAGAGCACCTCCGATGAGGATTGCTTTTCGTCCAAGACGCTCCACCATCCCTATAGTCATGATATTCAGCGTACGCATCGTGATGCTGGAGAATCAATCGTACATGTGGCGTTCAATGTGAAGAGGATACCGAGGGACGCGTTTATAGCGTTTATGAGCTTACGTTTATCAAGTGTGAGATACAATTTACGCCTGCCTTCAATGAACTTACCTGCACTGTAGAATTACTCTTGAAAACTTTGCTGTAGATGATGGTGGAGTAGCTGTTGAGCGAACCCTGACCTAAGATAAGCGTTGATTACCATTGATCAAGAAGATAAACGATGTCAATTACCTGTAGCCTGTTGGCCAAAATTGATAACGACTGCTAGGAAAAATCTCCACCGAGTGGATGGATCAAATATGAATTGTTTATAGCTGATGCCTGCCATGTGTGTTCTCTCATATTCGATAGCCTCTATGATACCAGCAAGCTCTTGATCGTACGTGCCGGGATCCCTGACCTTCCTGAGTACCTCTCGGGCTCTGTCGATTTTCCCATGAGCAACCAACCATCTGGGTTATGAAATGTAATCAGATATAGCATGCATTCATGATATAGAAAACGCACAAACCTTGGGGACTCTGGACAGAACGCCACGGAACTTAGAATCATGATAGGACATAACAACTGCACCAAAGTTACAGCTTTCCATCGCCAATCGCCGATACTAGGTCCTGCCCGGGATGTACCATATGCACACCAGAAACAAAAGAACGACCCGACAGAATAGAAGACCTGGTAGAACGATAGGACCTTCCCACGGATTGAAGTAGGCGCTACCTCAGATATGTACGTGGCAGCTGCTGGAAGAGCGACGCCTTGTCCAAAACCAATGATACCGCGGCCCACAATGTAAGGGGCAATCGTAGTCGGAGAGAAAGTCTGCATGAAAGCTGCTACAATGACAACAGAGGAACCTGCCAAAATTGCAACCTTCCGGCCAAAGGTATTGCTCTAGATGATGCCTTCAGATGGGAGGCATGCTGTCTAAATTTCATAGGCCTTACCATCCATGGGCTCACAACCTGTGGGTAGTAAGGATAGTCAATCTCCCAGTTTGCAATAAATGCATTGCATATACTCACAAAACCACCGACTATCGCCGCTACCGTATACCTACGAGCAACATATCAACAACATTGGAAGTCCAGTCAAGATGTGCGCTTACGCTGTATTTACCGCGCCGATAACGTTGCTGAGACCGTCAAGTGTGAGAGATGAGTAACAGTGAGTATTGGCTGTTGAATACGTACTCATCAGGATGTTGGAAGTGATCCAGAAATTCTGTATAACCCTGCACGGCATTAAAAGCGGCTGTGAACTCTGGTCAAGAGGGGTAGGATTATAATCAGAGATAGTCATACACGCATCATAGCCATATCTACATATCCCGTCAGCTGTGACAGTACGTTCCGCACATGGAGACTCACAAGAGCATACAGAAGGCGGCGGATATGCAGTACTGCCAGGCATTGAATCTCTGACGGGACATCATTTTGATTGGAGAGCTTGAACCTTCGCCTCAGCAACGTTCCCAGCTGAGAAACAGAGGTGCAAGATCAGCATCTCCGTAGAGTTTGGCCATTCATATATACCGTCTTCTCGTATAAACTTGAATTCTTAGGGCCCGGGCGGATTTGACGGTCCGCCAGAACTGCGTGCATGACATGTGTTCTTGATGCAGATGGTCGCTAGCCCCTAGAATAAATAGGTCGTGTTGATGTGAATAATACGGGGGCACCAAAAAGCTGCAAAACTTTGTGTCTACCCCGCATCGTCGTCGACAATCAGCGTAGAAAGCCATAAGAGGTGGCGAAGCGCCCGAACATGGAGCCCAAGATTACTAATCCCATCAGTGAGTTCACATCCATTTTAGGCAATCCCTGAACTTCAAGTTTTCTCGTCATCCTCGAATCCCGCCGGGTGTGTTAGTTTCAGGTACGCTTGCTGCGTAAGTACTCGGCGATAGTTCCGTTACTTACAAATATATCCCAGGGTTTAACCCGGATCCTTGTAAGCGGATCATCATGGAGGTTCGGATGTGACCAGTTGACGTGTCGCCGGGTAGCTTGCATTTGCGTCGACGGAAAGTTCTATCTTGTGACCTCAACATTTCTCTACTTTCCCGGCATCGCAACATATACCAGCGACGACTTAGTGAAATGGACACAAATAGGTGTGGCATCTCGGGCCATGAACGGTACCGACCCCCCAAAGCTGACGCCGCTTTTGTTAACAGGAAATGTTGTGAATAGACCTACTCAGGTTGATTTTACGGCATGCCGAATCCGTCCGACCACGCAGAATGCGGGAGGTCTTTGGGCGCCCACGATACGTTATCACGAACGGACGTTCTACGTGACCACTACTCTCGTTTTCTCCGAGAAGGAATATGGCGATCTCTCCCGATGGCAGAATGTAAGTAGCAATATTCTATCGTGTGGATCAGATATCATATTCGAAGTTTCCTTGTAGATGCTCTTTACCACAAGCGATCCAAGTTCCAATGATTGGAGTGACCCAGTTTTGTTCGATTATCCCGGATACGATACTTCATTATTCTGGGACGACGATGGACAGGTCTATGTGCAAGGATCCTTTTACTGGAGGGTATACTTCCCATCTTACGTGTTATAATTACGACATACTAATCAATATACTTAGATACGAGAAGAGATATCGCAATATCAGATTGATGTTCGGACTGGAAGATCTCTATCCGGCGCACCACAAAAGATGTAAGCCTTTGTTAATGAGAATCACTGCATAACTATGCTTGAAGTTGCTATAGCTGGGCTGGGATGGGAGGAAAGGCTCCCGAAGCTCCTCACATGTACAAGAAGAATGGGTGGTACTATCTACTCATAGCAGAGGGTATAGTATTTCAGTACCTAATTGTATCCTGATTTCTCACAACCTACATGACAAAGGTGGCACTGAACTCGGACATTGCTCGACAATTGCAAGGTCACGGTCCGTCTGGGGCCCATTCTTGCCCTGCCCTCATAATCCACTTTTGCATGCGCGCTCCCCAACCGCACTTTTCCAAACCATAGGGCATGCAGATATCTTTACAGATGACCGAGATCCTGAAAGGATTCGTTACCGGATGGTTTTCCTAGCTACGAGAGTGATCAAGGACGCCTTCCCTATGGGACGCGAAACTTGTCTCGCCGAGGTTGACTGGTCAGAAGAATGGCCCGTGATCACGACCGCCGCACTCGAAAATGGGAAGGTTGGCGGAATGATGGATGTTGCCAAATTGTCCGCACCTCCTCAGAACTTACAAGCATTAGATATTTTGGCTTCACCCCATCACCACCTGCTCTACCTCCGGAACACCAACCTTGATGCATGCAATTTCCCTTACGACGCTTCGAACTCTGCCCAGCCCTCCACTCTGATCCTTCATTCGCAACAGATTACGCTCACGGATCCCGCGAAGTCGCCCACCTTTATTGGATACCGCCAGCAGCATCTCTACTTTGAATCATATGTTCACCTCGACATTACGGGATTGGCGGACGGTTCCGAGGTGGGGTTAGCCATATACTTGGATCACGAGCATCACTTCGCTGCCTGCGTTGAAAAGCGCGGAGGCTCGTGCCGGGCCCATGTCAAGCGCGTCCACCCCGACTTGAAAAGCATGCCAGATGACCAGGATGTCGTAAACTCCACTCCACTGCCGATCGCGGAAAATGCCACAGTAATCCGTCTTCGCGTACTTGGTGAGCCTGAGAAGTACACCTTCGAAATAGACTTGAACCCCGGAAGAACTGCGCCCGGCATTCATCCCCTTGGCTTTGGCATGGCGAAGGACGTTAGTGGGGGCTTTACAGGCACGGTGGTGGCTATTTACTCTTCTCATGAGGGAAGCAACGGTTCGATAATATCTGTGCAAGAGTGGAAGTACAGAAGGATGTGAGAGTCCCCCAAAGATGTATCAAGTGATATGCCTGAACTACAGCTGTAATGCTCTGTTATCACACTGTAAAACTTCCATCCAAATAGCGGCAACACCCTCTTCTTCATTTCCGACCTCCATGCCATTATCTTTCAATACGAAATATTCTCTTGCCAGAGTTTGCACAACTGCTAGCGCACGATGCAGAGGCTTGCCGGCAGAGGTTGAGAAATGCACGCTTTCCACATGATGATGTCTGAAGGATCCAAGAGACAGGAGACAAAGCTCCTCCAATCAGCGTTGATGGTGGAAGTTGTTTAATATTGGACTCACGCAGGTAGATATAGATTGATTCCTGTGCGTCTACCTTTACTAGACATAGCCTGGCGGCTCGGTATTCCCGCAAACTCTTGAGCCATTTCCACGGTGGACATCCATTTCCCACTGACACTGAAATAGATTCAGTTCCCGGGGAGTCGAATTCAGAGGAGATACGGGACATTTCTCGTCTCGCGGTAAAAATAAATGAAGCTTACCTATTTCCGACCACACAGGCCAATACGTACCGCTCAGCTACGGCGCGTTTTGCCGTCCCCTGCTCGCCCTCCAAAGCCACTGTTCGCAGCCAGAGTTGACTTATCCCTCGCTCGTACTCTTCACAATTGGCACATTTGAGATGGGATAGAAGGGAGCCCAAAGATCCGTCGATATGGGTATCGATATAAGTTGACCAATCTGCGCGTAGAGGTACCTGGCTGAGATTGTTAGAAGCTTGCGAGGTTGTAATAGATACGCATGTCGGGTGAACGGGTTCAGGTGGATGGCCGACGACTTCACAAGTTGCATCCAAGACATAGTAAGGGTCCAGACGAGGACCCGAGGAACTGGCAGAAGTTACGACCACGCTCCATATCTCACCAGCCACGATTTCCTTAACATCTGTGATGACAGAGCGAAGCCATGCTTCTGAGCCATTTCCTCCAAGAGAAAGAGCGAACCAGAACCGCGACACCAGAAACCTTGAGACAGCGACCAGTTTATAAAGATCCTCTGATATGACCCATGTATGCATCTTACCTCAATGCGATAGTTAGCTGCTTCTCATTATCAGGGCTAGCCCACAGTTCTTCAGAGATTTGACAATCAAATTTATATGCCCTAGGAAGGAAAGAAAGTGAATATGTAAGTTTACTCTTGGTGACTTCAGTTTGGCGTTGACGGAGATATGGCCACATGTTTGTCATATTCTGTGGATACTTGTGTAGTACTTGTTGCAAGCGCTTTCCTCCGAAGCGTTGTTTCAAAATCTGAGCAGCTGAGAGGTACACTGCATAGTTCGCCAAAGATGGAGCCGCCAGGGTCAATATCGCGTAACAGCACGGGCGATCCGAGGGGGTGGGAAGGATAGACACACCAGCATAACGAAACATACGGGAAACAAGTACACATTGCTTGCGGTTCTGGTTATCCAGGGCGCTCAGGATGATAGCCCATCGGTTTACACGTTTTCTTTGCGAAAGGGAAGGCGGCAAAGTGATCGGCACCAGAGTCGGCACAGCTGGCACAGAGGGGAGCTCCAAAGAATAAAGCGTGACAGGTTGTTCCGTAGAAGCCAGTATTTTTTCGCGGAGAGCATCAACAAATTCACTGTCCCTCTGAGCGCAAAAGGAAAGCCCTTTGGTCACAGACGGCACCCTTTTGTTGATTACGAGGGGCTTGAACCGTTTCCCAGAAAGAAGGTGAGTTGTAGTTTGTGGTTTTGAGACGGTGTTAGGTATTGCGCGTTGCTGCTTTGGCGTGTTTTGGATTCTATTGGTCAGATGCATGTTTTCAGGAGATTTTTCTGCCATGTCGGCAACGGGTGGTGCCACAAATTGAGTTGGATTAGACAACCGCGACAGGGGGACCCGATTTGCAGAGGTAGAGTTCGAAGGACTAGGGATAATTGAAGACAAGGGCGTGTTGGTCTTAGTTTTCTTGGATACAGATACTAAAGGAGAAGGAGCGACTCGTTTGCGAGCGGCTGAGCTTGCTTTCCCAAGAGGGCGGGGAGGTGGAGCCATAGAGGACGAGGGTCGTATCTCTGTTTGGGTGGGAGAACCACCAACGATACCAGTTGTAGGAGATGAATGGAGGCTCTTGGTGGATTCTGTGTTTGCCTGGGGCCCGATAGGACTGTGCGCAGTCCAAGATAGTCGCAGGGCATAGAAATGATCCGGCTTAGTGGACCACGCAAAATAAGATATAAAACTACAAACACAGTTATTTCTTCGAGGACTGTTCCGCTTTGGACTGTATCGTCCCGCAACAAGAGGGTCGAAAGGACCTGCACGCCATCAGCCGCGGCGTTCTTGGTTACAGACAGTGCATTCTCCTCGGCTTTTGACGTAGAACCATTGGCGTGTAGTACATATCCATACGGTGGGTCGTGAGGGGTATTGAGATTGTTGCGTTGTTCTGCTGGAGGCTGTAAGTCGGACAACTTGAGTAATAATGCGTTCTTCCCGAGCTTGGAATATCCGGTTATTTTTCTCTCCTTACACAAGGCTTTTAGCTGAGGTACAGTGAGTTTTGCAAGTGCATTAGGAAGCTGAGAAGACATAACAGCAGTGGGTACAGAATACGAAGCGGATGGTCGTAATAGGCAAAGTATGGGCGTCCAATTTAGGAGCAGCCTGAGTTCCGCGCTCGTCTCCTCCCGACTCACACAAGCTGCTAGTCCTGCCCGTCAACAGCTTCGAGGGACACATTATGGACGAAGCAGATGCTTTCGAAGCCTTGGCTGATACGCTCACTCTTCTTACCGAAAACCCCCATGATATCTCGTTGCACGCACAACATGTGCGCCTAGCACGCGAGACGGGCATGAAGGACCAGCTCGAGGCGGCTTTGGACATGGTCACCACCTTTTGGGCCGCGGGAGACTACGTATGGATCCCATTGATTGACATAAGAATAGAGGACGCGGACCTGGAGGATTCTGAAGGGATCAATGAGGTTCTAGCATTGTTTCAGAGAGCAGAGGAGGACTATTTATGTACGTACCTTGCATTGCGGCGTGTACTTCCACTTACAGGTATCATGATAAATAGCAATACCTCTACTCAAGAAACATATCGAATTTATCCTTCACCGCCACACACACTTCCAGGAGCAGGGCTCGCGGCCGGATGCTTTTGGTGACCTATTGAACACTGAATGGACGTTCACCGAATCACGGAAGGTCTACGAGCGAGCAGTTGGTCATCTCAGCGAGGCAAGTCGTTCTCATGGGTACATTCTATTTAGTGTCTGATGATACAATCACAGAGCCATCAGTTGTACAGTCTGTTGCGCGATTATATAACGGAGGCATTGGAAGAAGCAAATGCAGAAGACAAGTATGTACACTTGGATTACGTCTATTTCTCGTTCCTTGTCTCTCATCACCATTAAAGCCATCGTTGACGCTTGTGCGGTAACAGACCAGCTCTTGTTGCTCATATGGAAAACTTGCTCGTGTCCCGCCTTCAACAACCACATTCAGGTACATACTTTGTTTCTCAAACCAATCATTCAATTACTCAACGCCCCTAGATTATGCCGAGTCGTTACAAGATTACTCCTCTTTCACCACAAACTATAAACCTGCAGACCAATACGAGTCTCTGTTGGTGCAGGCATCCAAACTGCGCGCTCAAGCTGTCAAGGCTTTTCAGCGTCGTGAAAATTATGAGGCCTCTCTTGTCCGTGCTATTATATTCTCTCTTTATGCGTTGTCAACTAATCCGCGAGATTGGACAGGCTCAAGCAGGTTTCTCTCTTGACGCCTATGCATACTATATTTCTCTTGAGCGGCGCCCCAAGAAACCAGATATGTTCGTCTTGACTGCATTGTATGAGCGAGCGATCACCGAGGCTGACAAGCGGAGATGGGGAGGAGAAGAGAATGCAGAGAGTGCCTTGAGGACATTCTGGAATGGCTATTTGGATCTGCTGGTACGCAGCACTTCTTTCGATATTTACAACGTGGAATCAGGTCTGACTTTAACAGAGGACCAATGAAGTAGATGACAGCGCTCAGCTACAAACGCTGACGCGAGCTACAAGAAGTGCACCTGGATATGGGGATATTTGGGCCCAATATATCAGATTTCTTGAACGTACCAGCCCTGTAGACCAGGGTGAAGATGCGGATGTTAGTGAATCAGAAGAGTTGATCCCAGGTGCGTCTTAGTTCTTCTTCGTATTGTGCCTGCAATAGAGGGGTAATGAAGGCTACCAGCTGTTTATGACAGTGCTATTGCCATCCCGGTGCTTAATCAGAACGTGGAAGAATTGGTTCCCGTTGTGCTTGCAAGGGCAGGATGGGAGAGAAGGAGGGCTGAAAAAGGTGGGCACACTCTGTCTACTCTGTAGATCCTTTCCCCGATTCACATCATCCGGAATTTCTAGGCAAAACAGAAGAGGCGTATACTGTTATCGTGCAGATTTTAATGGACGGCATTGAGAAGGTTAGGAAAGGTGATTATCTCGCCTACCTCCAAGCTTCCCGGATCCACTGATCGTATGGTGTAGCTTCGCCTCTGGGAGACCCAAGGTTACGACTAGAAAAGTTCTTCTCTGCCTTGGTAAGTGCTAGCCCTTTGTGGCATACTGTATGGACTCATCATGTTATAGTGCACAGAGGTGGCGAACATGATCGAATACGCGCTGATCATGTGGGAGGACACGACGAAGCGTTTCAAGGCCAGCTACCTCGCTTGGACAGCGTATGCAGACTTGTTCATGTGAATCCTCATTCGACGATATTTGTGTTTCCGTTTGGCACATACTGACAACATTTTCATATCTAGCAAGCAAGGCATGTACGACGACGCTCGTAAATTGTTCCGCGATGTGGCAAACAAAAACCTTGATTGGCCGGAAGCCCTATGGGAAGCGTGGATCTCCTTCGAGCATGTGCATGGATCACTAGAACAGCTGGAAGATTGCTTGGACAGAGTTGAAAGGGCGAGAAAACACGTCAACATGAAACGTGCCAAGGTTCTTCAGCATATCTCATGCGCATATACCTTACTGACTTTTCTATATCCTTACCTGGCAATTTACAGGATGCAGAGAAAGCGGCCTATCAGGCCGCGCAAATGGCAGCAGAGCAACAGGCTACCAACGTCCCCGTTACAGATTTGCCCGTACCCGGTAGTAGGACTCAGGCAGGTAGCACAATGGACGTTGATATGGTAGATGCCGATACCGCCGGAGTTCGAGACGGTGACGGCAAAACGAAGAGGAAAGCCGATGATGAAGCTCATGCAGATGGAAATAAGCGTGCTAGAGTTGGTCAGTCCTTTGCCGTCGTTTGTCTGTGGAGTAAAGCTGATGATCTCGAACAGAGCCGAAACCCGTGGTTTTGAAACGGTGCGTCGATAGTTGTACGTTCCGAGGCCACAATCAGGACCTGACGTCGAATCCTTTTTGATGCAGAGACCGAGAGAACTCTACGGTCTTCGTAGCCGAACTTCCTCATAACACATCAGAAGAGGATTTAACGGCATTATTCAAAGACGTATGTGGTACTCTTCTTGATTCCATACGAATATGCTAACGATAAATAGTGTGGTCCACTTCGGGAGGTTAAAATCAAGCAAGTAGAAAATGTTAGTCTTGCGACTGTTGAATTTATGGATCGGGTCAGTCTTTCTGATACTTCACCTGCTATTGGTGCTGAACCCAATTTTCATGCGTGAATGATCCGTTCTACAGGAGAGCGTCCCCGCGGCACTCACAAAAGACAAAAAACGCGTACATGGGGAAGAGATTGCTGTCCACATTGCATGGAAGTCTACGTTATATGTTACGAACTTTCCAGAGAGTGCAGACAATGAATTTGTCAAGCAGTTGTTCGGCAAGGTGTGTACCATCCGTATTTATAGAGAACGACATTTTGACTTGCGATATAGTACGGTGTATTGTTTGACATCCGCTGGCCCAGCAAGAAGTTCAAGAGCTCGAGGAGGTTTTGTTACGTACAGTATGCTACTCCTGTACGCACCCCTCCTCTCTCTCACTTCAAGCTAAGCTTATGGTTGTCCTTCGCTTCGATAGGCATCAGCACAATCCGCTCTTACCTTGCACAATACGGAGTTAGCTCCTGGTGTACCTTTGAGCGTCTACATATCGAACCCAGCGCGAAAGAAGGAAAGGACTGATAGCGATGCCAACGATAGAGAGCTATATGTTGCTGGGGTAAGCAAGTTGGTCACCAAGGACGAGCTGGAGACGCTGTTCGAAACGGTATGTTGTCGTCCTTCTAGCCGATTTAAGTTTGGTGCCTTCAGACGATGATACTGACGAGTTGGCTTTTATCTCAGTATGGCAAAATCAAGGAAGTTCGGATGGGACTTGATGATAAGGGTCAGCCAAAAGGTTTTGCGTTTGTCGAGTTTGAACAGGAGGTGGGCTGCTTGTTTAGTTCATGTCATATCTTTCCACTGACCATGTGAGTACTCTACAGAAGGACGCCCTAGCGGCGTTGGCTGCTAATAACTACGAGCTGAAGAAGCGACGGATAGCGGTCACACTTGCTGATACAAATAGGAAGTCTAAAACTCGGTCTGTCGGTTGATACTAGTGTTTTGTGGTATGGCACTTATACCGTCGTACAGACCAAATCCACTGGAAACACGACAGCGCTCTGTGAGGATACGAAATCTACCGGCAGGGACACAAGAGGGCCTATTACAACAAGCTTTGGAAAAACTCGCAAAGGTGACGCGGGTTGAGGTTTTCGAGGAAAGAAGGGAGGCTATCGCGGAGTTGGAGAGTCTAGCTGTACGCCCTCCACCCTTTCTTACGCTATGGATGACTGACATTCTTTCGCGGCACGTCCACAGGAAGCTGGCAGGTTTCTACTGCATTCCGAGCCCATAATATTTGGCGGCAACACATTACAGCTGTCGGAGGAGAGCCTACAGTCTACAGTACCTCGTCCTTCCGGTTCGAATGCTCCCGCGCGCGGTGGCGCTTTGTTTGTCCCGAGGAGTACGGTTTCAAGGCCACGTGCGGGTTTGGGAAGTAAGAAAACTCGGACGGTAGTAAACCCGATTGCGAATAGCTCGACGGCTGCAACAAGTGCTCCCACGTCTGTACCGCCTAAGCAGGCAAAGGGTCAGGACGATTTTAGGAAGATGTTGAGCGGGTCGTAAATTTCAAGTGGAGTGCGTAGCCACCGAGTAAATTCTTACTCTTACTCTCAATATGTCGTGCACTGCCCATCCGTCCTTATCTCTAGTCGTCTCTTTGTTACCTAGTTCTGCGCATGTATTGCTAACTCCTGTACTACATATATCTTCAATGCATGCCTTAGCCACCATCGAAAGTCGAACGTTCGTAGGTGCTCGGGGTCTTCCCAACACACGTCGCGCCGAAGTGATCACGGCGGCTTTGTAGTATATACCACCGGCTGGCAGATGATCAGGTTCCTCCTTGCCTGCGACTTTGACCTGCTCAACCCTCGCTGTCTTTGTGTTCGTTCTACGCTTCAGGCTTGCTCTACTCGATCCGGTTTCGCTTGACATACTAGCATACAACCGCCCATTCACACCATTATGGTGGACACAGAGCCTGAGGCTGAATATCTGGAGAGCACCACCGTGAAGTTCGAGTGGACACTAAAGGGACTAAGCGAGTTGTTTGACTCCAGGTACGCTAGTGCATTGTTTTTGGGCCACATATCGCTTGAATCTGCTTTGAAAACAGCAAAGGAGAAGCTAAATCAAAAGTGACCAAATCGGCTAGGTTTGGTGGAGGACGTTGGCAGGTAAGTGCTACCGAGAGGCAGCAGGGTAGAGTATTGCCTGAGGCGGTTGTATTTTAGATATTGTTCTATGCTAATTCGGGGACGGTCAATTCTGAAGGACATGGGTTTGTGAGTCTGTATCTATCCTGTGAGGTTAGTTCGGCTCTGCTTCATGTTGTACTTCCCGGATTCTCATCACACTTGTTTGGCGATTACAGCCGACTGCAGAGGAGAAAGAGAGTGCTGTCAATGGAAAGTACGCAATCTTCATTACAGTCTATGGGGGTGGCGCATTAAGCTTTACGTATCTTCTTTTGCTTCTAGATGGGTTAGAGAAGGAGTGTACAAGTTTTCGTTTGAATTGCGAAAGTTTGTGTACGGACAGTCTTTCCTGAATCAAAACCTCTAATTCTTCCGTTCGAAGCATGCAGAAGACAGTCCTATTCAACTCAAAGGAAGCACACGACCACTCGTTCTCCTATAAGGTTTGTATTGCACGCTACGCTTTCAAACACAATTCTAAATCCACTACTCTTCTGGTACTTGATAGACACTCAACTGGGGATGGTAGGCTAATCTTAACGATTAGTTATCATGCCGCTGGTCTCACGCTTGAATCCTGCAGGGCGCAATTTGCTCGAAGGGACGCTATTTACTACAATTCCAACACGGTGCGACTGCAAGATGCTATCCTAATCATCTGTAGTATCACGTCAACTCCCACTGTGCCACTTGTTCTGCCTGTAATTGCCAGGCAAGTAGTCCCAAAGGAATTGTTGGACGTGGTCGGTGGCTTGTTAGATGAGTAAGTCACATTGAGTCTGACTCGGAGGACTATCTTTCTATATCAACTACATACTGAGGGATTTCACCCATCACAGTCCTAACTACTCAGATGTGGAGTTCGTCTTACCGAGGCGGCGGGGTCGTCGTATAGCCAAGAACGGTCAGAAGGGAGATAGGATCATATATGCTGCGAGGAAGATACTGAAAAGAGTCGAATACTTTGACACTAGTACGTCTACTCAATATCCTCGATATGGTTTCGCAGTATTGATTGTCATTATCTATACAGTGTTTGGGTCCGGTTTCGCAGAGGCATGTTCCTCTAGTGCACCTACCTCAACCGCCAGAGACCGGCCGTCTATGGATGACGGGAAGCCTTCGCAGCTTCTCAGCTCTGCAGCTCTATGTGAACATGAGACTGAAGGAGACGATGATGAAGATGATGTCAATATGGACAGCATGGATCAGCCCAGGTTTGAAGATTCAGATGATGAGGACGACGATATCGACGACGACGAGCATGAGCTTACATGGGTCGAAATTGGGCCAGGCGATGGGCAACTTACGAGCAATGCCAAAAATTCCAGCATGGGCCCACGCGTCCAGCCTCGAAATCCTACGTCTAACACAGAGGAGGAAGAGTCACCCACCTCTGCGCAAACAGCCGAGTCATGGGCATCGGTTCCAGGCTCCCTGGAGGACTCTCTTATGGCAGTAGCTGGAGGGCGTGCCTTGCATGATAACGACGAAGGACTCGGAGACGCACCGAGAAACGTACGACAGAAGGTAGTACATCCCTCGACACCAAGGAGTAGGACCCGTGATATACCGGACGCGGAAGAAACTAGGGAGACTGGGAGAAACCCGAGTGCGAAGCGAGACAATAGGGGGCCACAAAAAATACGCGTGGTTGTTAAGGATGCTGCATATGCGACTTATCGCGCGGTGTTATACTATGTGCGTCCCCTTCAAAGACTTGGATACATGTCACGCTAAGCCTTTTGCCATCTTAGATATATACAGACACCATCGTGTTCGCTCCTCTCGCATCCAGCTTTTCCTGTCATGCTCCGACGCCTGAATTGAACAAGCACATCTCCCCGTCTACTGTAACAGCTGCGGTGTCCACACCAGCTGCTACTTCTCCTGAGACTCAAGCAAACTATATATTAGGTGCACGGTCTTTACAGCAATCTAACGGAAAGGGCAAGGGCACTGGCGGGAGCCCTACTTCTCGAAGAGAATGGATTGAGGAGGGGCTAAAGAACAATCCTGGGCGTCCGCGACCATGCAGCGCAAAGGCCGTATATCGGTTAGCAGACAGTGAGTAATACTGTCTATCTGTCCATTTTCAAGTCGTCATAACTTACTCACAACCCGATGCGAAGGATTGGACCTCCAAGATCTCAAGGATCGTGCTTTCCAACACATTGTTAAGAGTTTAACAGAAGAGAATGTCGCGTATGAAGTGTTTTCGGACTTTTCGGCAGCGTTTGAGGATGTGAGGAAGGTGCGATCACTCCACTTTCTATGTTGTCCCGAAGACGTCATGATTGTATTGACAACGATGTCTACCCCTCACATCTACCCCACAGGTGGAAGTTGCGTTCTTTCTGGATCACTGGAAAGATATTCGAGGATCACCCGCCATGCAGAATGTATGGCAGCAGATTCGACTGGGAAGGCACCCAGGATTCGAGGAGAGTGAGTTGTTGCATCTTCGCATCTCGTGTTGTCTATTGGGGCTTACGGTTATATGAATGTCAGTTTGGCCACTTATCGCTGTCAATTTGGAGTTTAAGCCTCTCGTTGCGGAAAATCCCTCTGTAGGGCGAAGTTCGGTCTCCGAGAAATTCTGAGAAACGCTTGTGGTCGTAGAATAGGTTATACCAGTAACGCATCTGTGTATTTGTATCATAACAGACATTTTACCCGTAATATATATATCCACGCCGTTCTCCAATTCTGTCACATGAAAAGCCTTTGTTTCTCACAGGAAGTCAACATTTAGAAAAGCTCAACTGAATCGTATACAAAGTTTGGGCTGAGGAAGCCATCCCCGCTACTACCAGAAATCACGTTGATAATGATAGTGTTGCTGCCGGTGACAAGTGTGCCACTGGGAATGGCAAAGTCGTAAAGCTGATTTAGACCGCGCCAGGTTCCGCGTGTCACCCCTGTACTAAGGTATTAGGTTTTAGGTGTAAGAGCCCATGGAATTGGAACATACCTCTTGAATCAACTGCAGTGGGTGCTGCACAACAAGATACAATGAGTCGTGTGTGGGTGATGAAAAGATCTTCAAGTTAACTGACCAGCAGGTTCACCGGAAGTCCATGAGTTAACAGTAATTTGTGGGCGTCCACCTGCGAATGCCGAGGTTGTTCTGATACGAAGTGTCCTAGCACCGATCTGCGAGGACGATGCAGCCCATTTTATAGTTGTGGGATTGTTCACGTCCTTGAATTGTGCCATAGGAAATGAAGACACAGAGTTCCCGATAGTAAATGTGATTGGACCCCATGAGCTCATGCGAGTGTCAGACCTAGCGCACGGTTATCAGTGCACGAATAATAGAAAGGACAAGCATTGTACTGACGGGTGCATCGTTTGAATCTTGTCAGCGTTGAGTAGTCCAACAGGTGTTCCATCTGCTGTGCCTGAACAATCGTGTTTAGCATCATAATCAATAGTAAACAAAAATAAATGAGCTTACCGACACTCCAGATTGTTGATGGTCTGCTCGCGCTAGCCGTGAGAGCAATTGAGGCTGTCCCTCCCGCAGAGACAGTTACCTGTTATGGCAATAATCAAAGCGTAAGCTGCAAAGCATGACTGTCCAGCGTACGTTCGCGGTGCCTGATTCCAGTTGTCCTTCGAATAGTGTAGCGGTGTATGTTCCAGGCTTCATCAGGGGGCTTGTAAACGATCCTCTATCGACGACACAATCAATCACGAGATGAGACCGAAGTGTTTGCTATACCATACCCCGAACCTGTAGTCCAGTACTGAGCAGCGGAATTCTAGAAGAAGAGACGCTCAGAATAGGATGGCTCTCAGGGTCGGTGTGTAAATGATAAGGCTACCTTGAATCCAACTGACACTACCAGGCCAGAGAGGGTGCCAGAATATGTTCCTTTGACAGTTCCGCGACCCGAGGCCGGCACATATCCCTGGAGATTCAAAGTGCTGAAGAAGGAAATGTCAAGATTTGCTGAAGGCGTTGCCCCAGAGGTGATAGCAAGAGCGTATGGACCGAAGAAGCCAGTTCTGTAACTTTCGGCTGTAGAGATAATTGAGAATCTCGTTTATGGGATGGGCTTGAGCCACTTTGGGACCTACTTTGTTCGTGATTACTGTTCATGTAAAAGTATACTTCTTGCTGCGCAGTGCCTTGGTTGTCGATGTCTGCGGCAGAATATCAACTAACTCAATTCTAAAAGTGAAAGATTGATACGGTACCTCTGAAGAATGGTCCTCCCGAACTACTCTCATACCCCGTGCCGGGTATAATCATGAAGGCTCCTACCCCATTGCCCGTAACACTGTGAACTTGATCTTGAATGAAGGGAATCTACAGCCTTCAGTCAGCATATTTTTACCTTTCTTTAGAAGGCCGGCTTACGCTGGAGTAAAATTTAGACCGGGTCTGGCCATCGAGCATGAAGACATCTGATCCCTCGATGGCGGTACCACCGTTTACCTGCTCAGGCTCAACGATAAGTCAATCAGTTTCGTCTGAGGGTATTCATACTTCCGATTGTGTAGGGCCGTTGGGGAGAGCCGACTTAGAGAGCCGAGCTATGAGGCGCAGTTCTCCAACAGTAGGTTCTGCCGATATGAAAGTTCCGATGTAGAGGGTATTTACCCCAGACTTCACAATATAGTAGTGTGTCTAACAAGAGCGTCAGTGGCTCTGGAGTAAGTAATAGGCAGGGGAGATACTAACGATGGTGCTCGTCTTGATCGTGATAGTAGCAATGCTGTTGGCAACCGAAGATGTCACAGTGGCCGAGCCTAACCCTGAGCTAAGTTGAGTGAATTTAGACTGATCTTGCAGCTCAAGACCGTTGAACTTCAATGAGATGATGTCGCCATTGCTGGTACTGACTAACGCAAGATTCAGTGCAGCCAGGAAGGAGGGTAGACGATACGTACTTGTTGTCACAAGCCCCGCTCCAGAATCCACCAGCATATTTGTGCCAGAGGTAGTCACGCCGAACGCCGCGAATGTAAGGCCAACATAGAGTAGCACACCAAGAAGATAGCCAAACAGTCGGCCCATCCTTTCTGTAACGTTGTGGAGGTACTTCCGTGATGAGGGGAAGGGAATTTTGGGACCATCTCTTTATATCTCGCAGAAGAGACACCTTCTGGTGATGTACCACGGTGCGACGTAACCAAGACTCCCCGGATCGCTAACGCATAAACTTCGGTCTGCTTATTTTCACCTGGACACAATTCGAGTGGAAGCTAAGCGCTACTCGGTCAGCAATACAGTATGGAGACGGTAGAATAAAGTACTCACATCTGGAGATGGCGAGTGCCTCAAGGAGCTGGCACAAGGCTGCGTCGGGTTGGCCCAACACATCACAAGAAACGCCGAATGGGAACCTCTTGAACAGTGAGTGTCGCGCGATGCTCGCGGTCAAGATTTGGCAGGAATTTGGAAAGGAGCCACATATGACCATCACCTCATGTTCCCCACATTCCGGCAAAATCCCCGTAGGTCCGTTCACCGGAATGATACAACCACACTAGCTTTTCAGATTAGCAGGTGCTTGGCAGCACACGCAACGCGGAGCAATAGTTGCGGACAGATGCGGGACGAGCCATTGCAAAGAGTGGAAATATGAACAGGATTCAGGAAACCTAGCGTACCGTCGGTCCGCTCGGTATGGCAAGAACGGTACAATAAGCTCAGGAGTTCGTCATGTGTGAAGTTGATTTTCACTCGAGCTTCATGTATCGTGCGAAGTGTTACGGAAATGCCACTTTGCATCTACGCCGCAGTCAGATGTGAGAAGGCTTCACATTGCACTGAGAACATCCAGAGAAAACGAGTAACGAAAACGCGCACTAATCAACACTGGTCAGGCTGCCCTGAGAGGTCCTCTCACTGGCCCCACTTATGTCCGTTGTGTCCGTGTCGGCCAGGCTTATTGTCCCATCATGGTCGTCTTCGTCGTCATCGCTATCAGTTGTCGGACTTGAGTGCTGATGGGCGGCGTCGAACATAACTGCGCGAGCGTCCCATGAAGGTGTACGCGGCCGTAAGCCAAGACCTTATAGAGTAGACTGAGCATCAGGTATCAAGCTCAGAATACTTTGACGAATCACCATTTACGTGGTAGCCTAATGGGCTTGCCGGTGTAGGTGTCGAGGGACGGCGGATACTGGAGAGCGGTGAACGCACACGGGGAATATGATCTTGTTCTGGAGAAGATGAGCCAGCTACGCGTACCGCACTGGCGCTGCGAATCAAAGGAGCGTTGTGAGACCGCCCACCTGAATTTGGTATATCGACAACTTTCGTAATGTTGTTGCGTTGCGAGCTAGCCTCAGGGCTTGACTCATGAGAATATGCAGAAGGAGATTGATTAGATGCCTGCATGTAATTTCTGGCGTAAGACTCTCGTTCCAATTCCTCTTGCTCCCAACGCATTCTTTCCTCCGTTTTCTCCGGAGATTCCGCGCCTTCAAGGTCTGCAGGCACAAACAGCTGCTGTTCTTCGTACTCATCTGAAGGCCGCGTAAGTTCGAGAGGTATGGCACCAGGCTCTCTATTTTCAGGTATGGGGGGTATGCGATGGAGAAGGCCGAACCTGATATGTCATGTGAGTCATAATGGAATGAACATGTGGCTTGAAGACAAACCCAAAGACACAGCCAAGTAATCCTTCCCCACCCCAATGACGGTTGGGTACCAAGACAACCTCGCGGATGTTGCTGTGAAGCATGAGCATACTGTTTGAAATAGCGAAAAATTGGACTTACTCAAAATCAAATGAGTAAACATAGACTCGCAGAGGCTTCTCGACGTGCTGAGGTGGAGTATTTCAGACCGATATAGCCGCGGTAATGAAATAAACATACAGCTTCGACAACTTCGTAGAAATCACCCTCTGCACTCAGCACTCCTCCTGACCAGCCAATGATCCAATCGCCATACGGTACCAAGCCTGCACTTTCGGCCGGACTTCCCTCAAGAACATCCAGGACGTGCCAGACGTTATCTACTGCAAATTCCGGCTCGCACATTCGCATGCTCAAGCCTAATAGTGAGGGTTTCCGGTCAGATTCCGGTTCCTTTAGGCCCGGAGCAGTATGTGAAAGTGACCATTCCCTGGAAGGGACGATAGGAACAACTGCAAGCGCAAATTAGAGATAAAATACCTGTGTTTGGCGGTATGCTTACCTCTGATATTCTGGTTCTTGCTATTCCATATGAGAAGATCCAAAGGGCGTCCCTCATGACTTTCCACTATCCGCTCAAGTTCAGCCGCGTCGATATCATTTGAGGATAGAGTCTCGTCCTTAAAGCCAACGACAAAGTCAAAGTAGGGTTCTATTGATGTCTCCGACGCCGGCGACGAGGGTGTGACACGGAGCACATGCAGGGCACGAGATGGTGTTTTCGAAGTTGTTGATTGTCCTGCTCCCATTCTTCAAGGGAAGCTAGAGAGGAATGTGTACATTCGGTGCGATGGCCTGAGTGAGAGAACGTTGCGGCTCAAGCGTTCAGACCAACATTGGCGCATCAAGATTCAGCGCTTAAAGTCAAGCACCAACAGCTGAAATAGGCAACTGTATAAAACTGTCAGAAGTTGTAGAAGAGTTGGAAATCAACAACAGATGTAATTTCCTCGAATGCCCATGTGTAAACTAGGGTGCTGCTCTACCAGAACTACTTCTTGCGAATGGCCATGAAGTCCAGATCATATGGTAGCCTGGCCTCAGCAATGGCCGCCGGATTCAGACGAGACTTCTGTCTGAGACTTTCTTCATCATCGCAAGAGCACGAGAATGGCCAATGGAAGGCAGAAGTTTGTACCTGGCAAAATATCACAACGCCCCATGGTTCTACCCGCTAGATCCGCCATGTTCAACATTCTTGTGATAGAAGGGACAAAACCTAGAAGACCTACCCCCTGTCTGGTGCCGCAGGAACAATCATACTTCAGTATAGGTCCCATATAGAGGATCCAAATGGGGTGGCACGGATGTTGTCCATTTTTTCTTGGAGGAATATTCTTCCAGCTGAGGCTTGAGCGGTACCAATTGGAAGTATACCAGTGAAGAATGCACCTTGTGTAAAGTGTGAAGCGTGCGTAGGAAAGGGAACCAACTTGGGATGGCTAAAGATGCAACATAAGCAGTGAGATAATTTGGTCAATTCATCAATGTTGAAGAATTCGGGTAAAAACCCCGCATGTTCTTCAACCCGATTGCTACCCTTGTGCAGGGAATGGCCACCCACAAAAAAGATGGCGAAATGGCTACCGCCAGGGGGTATGGCAGTCGGTATGAACATCCCCCTCTGAGCGGATAAAATGGGCGTCAGTCCGCACACAGCAGTGCACAGGGATCTACCAATGCCGGGCTTTATGCCTGTATGCGGAGGAATAGTCTATTCAAATCAGGTTCCAGTGCACTAGTACAGATCTGGGATGAGCGCACCTTAATCTAAAACATGAAGCTTCCAAATACGGAGGAACCAGCTGATTGATCCTTGAGCCTACCCATTTAGTTGGATGTGAAAGTTACATATTCACTTTGAATCGTAAAGTTCCGCAGAGAGGCCAAGGAGATTCCGAGCATCATCCGGACCGTTTGGCCTGCGGAAACGCTTGCCTGTATCAGAATCTTCCTTGTACATAGATGTGCATAAGCGAGAATCGCGGTAGACAGGGGCCCTCGGTTGAATGCCAGTGGTGATGTTCGACTTAGTGCGATGTTGCCGATTACTGTTTAACTTGTTAGAAGAAGATCTAGCGGAAGCGGGCGGGAGCTCGCACAAAATCGTAGAGAGTTTCTATTCAAAGAGACTCTAAGTTCTTGCCATGCCATTTATTTGCTAAGTTATTTCGCCATGGGCTCACGGGAGCTCTCCATGACTCTCCAGGTGGTGCTGTAGTGGTATTAGTACTGTCAAAATTCCAAATGGCCACATATCAGATCAGCAAAGATAGTGCGAACAAGAGAAAACATCAAATACCGCGCTCTTCATTCGCATTACTTCATTCCCCTGGTCAGTGGCTGGAATTAAAGACAGAGTTGACTATTGTGGGATTATAAAACTCAAAATGATAATTATGAAGGGCCGCTTGTAGCGACTGATACCTTGCTTGTATTTTTCTTTGGCTGATTGTCACTTGCGGGACGTGCATTAACTTTATTTACTGTACTTTCGATAATAACTATTATCATGGGTACTTTTTCAAAACTAAGTAGGTACTTTTCAGAATACTTTTCAGAATTACCACTATACTTTTGACAATGTACCTTTCAAAGAGACTCAGTCACTATGCCGCATTTGCAAACCCCCGCCTACATGTTGCGCAATCTCTTCAGGCTTGGGTCCCGAACAGAGTGAAGAGCCGAAACTAAAGGAGTTTGAGCTTGAGAGCGACGGGCCGGGGAGGGAGTCAGACCGGAGCGCCCGGGTTGTGAAAAACAGGTCACATATATGGGTAGAACAGGACCTTGTCAAGCAAGGTAACAACTTGAACTTGAAGGATTGGCAGGCCGTCGCATGGCTCTCGCGTGGCAGTCACAATTTTTTGTAACACTATGTGTGACATATGTCACGCAAGTTTCTCAGAGGTCGACGACCGCGTTCGCGGAACCAAAAAGTTTCCTCGCTCCCATCTGTCGTTCAGGCATCGACTAGACAGCTGTGTGTTCGGAGGAACATTCAGATAAAACGCGTAGTATTACGGCATGCGGTGCGTGATTTTTCTGGTATTCTCAGCAGTGCGAAAAGTCTGAACATGTTTGCGCCGTTCCTGCTAGTTGACTTATGTTCATTTGTCGACACCGACTGTTTCGAGCATATGTACCAAGGCACTTCACCTTCACTGCTCTTCCTTGCGCACCAATCGTACCTCACCTACAAAGAGCTTTGCCAGCACCGTTGCGGCATGCGTCCTCTACTCCATCAAGGGCTTTGGAGACACGGACGAATACAAAGAAAGGAGAAAAAGGACGTGGACGTGGAAACATTCTTGGAAACAATAGTATATCTTCCACTGACGAGGAGTCCTCACAGCACGCATCGGCATCCCCTGTTCACCAGACCAAGAGGAAAACGGAGAACTCTTCACTTCCGTTCTACTTCGAAAAGCGCAATCGTGACAGACTCTCGGTCGCTGCGCTGTCGAGTCGGCGTGTCATGGATGCAATAAACTATGTCGTCGAGTCAGGAAGCGAAGATCTATTCAAAGTACTTTTCGAGGATATTGTAACCTCATATCGAGGGCGCCAGAATCGGGACCGGATACCCGTAACGTGCCATCTTCTCAGTCTCACATGCGATGATAGATGGAAAAAGATGTTGGGCAGAGACAGACTGCTTCGAATTCTACGATACCTTGAGGCCCGCGAACTTCTACGCAGGATCCCGACCCACATCCTTTACGGTTGCACGCAAGCTATACTCAACCGCCGTCCTATTGCAACTGATGTGCCCATCTTGACCTTACTCACTCCCGTCCTTCTTTACCGCCTAGATGAATCCAAAATTCATAACAACCTTACCGATTCTACTCCAAATATTGTATGGCTACTTTTCCAAGGTATGCAGCGGCTCCTGCAGCTCAAGAGGCCAAGCCAGGTATTGGAGATTTTCCAGAAACTGGTCGAAAAGGGCGATATCCCTGCATCTGCCTTGGAAGGCGTTGATGTAACCTCGGGCAATTTCGACCACATCATTATTGCAGTGCTAGTCCGATGTTGTCTCCAATGGGGGTGGAAGGATCGTGCCATCAATATGGTGCAATTTTCCCTGGACCGAGGGGCGCGACTGGCACATGCGCTCTGCGACGTCGCGGTTAACGTTCTCGAGGTTCTTCTTACTGGTACGGAAGCGCATGCAGAACAAGTGACTTCAATTCTTACCGGTCTATTAAGCAACGCCGAGGACGGGTTCACGATCCCTCACGAAGTACTGGCTACGTTTTACGATCATGTCCGGCTTCACCGTGCTAGGGATGCGGCTTCGGATATCTACAGGCTCACCAGGTCCCCCCAAGTATCGGAGAAACATAGATATCCTCCTCCCCTTCAAAGCAACCTTGTATGGGTTCTGCAGAATGCTTTCCGGAACAGGGACGTTCACGTTGCTCGTCTGCTGGCAAAGCAGATCGTAGAGGACGACGTGGAAATACCCTACTTAGCTCGTCCAAACATGATCTCTCAGATGGCGTCTTTTGGCTTCACGCTGGAAGTCAGAGCTTTGTGGGAGAGGTATGCGTCCCGCGGCGACGGCATAATCATCAAAGCAAGTGCTGGCATGTTGACGCGCATAATCAGCTTGTGCATTGGCCGGATTCGGATTTTGGAGAATAGACGGAGGATGGTAGAGGGGAAGCAAACTTTGGTGGAGAGCTTGGCGTTACCCGTAGGGGACAGCATGACCCCTCCTTCCCCCGATGGTAGCTCAGACGGTGCTACGTCTCAAACAACCGACGTTCTCATTGATCCCATAACCGCTGGAGAGGACCTGGAGGAGGGACATGAGACCATGTCGTATGAAGAGAGGATCGAGAGTGTCCGAGCATTCGCCGGGCGAGTCATGGATACTTTCATCGAAAGCATAGGTTCCCTTCAGCATGCAAGCCACTTTGAGCTCAACGCATTGTCGCGCGCTTATTTTCAGTTGAATAAAATCAGGGAAGGCTTCGACACGCTGAAGATTATTCTGGACCGCAAGGAGATTCCTGATCCCCACGATATCAACGTTGCGCTCTCAGCATTGTCTGCCCACGACCCTAGAGAAGCTACGCAAATGATTCAGCGTATGGTCGACCTGGGGCTCACGCCTGACTCTGTTACTTTCGGGACGGTCATACACCACGCCGTTTTACACAATGACTCTGCTTTGGTTACTAGACTTATCAAGCTAGCCAAGCGCGTGGGCGTCGAACATCTAGACTACAAGACACTCGGCACACTCATTCGAGGGGCGGTGACCGAGTTCGGCGAAGACGACCCCGAGACACAGCTGAGGACGGCCCAGGAACTTATGGACGCCCTACTTAACGCGGGCTTTGTGCCGTCGCCTGCTATGGGTATGGACTGCATCCTGGCGGCCCTTCACGCGAGTGATCCCGTGGCAGCCTTCAAGTTCTGGAAGCTCATCGTGAAGGACAAAGTCGACTGGAAAGACTCCAAGCAAGTTGTATACCGTGCCCGCATTGCACGTGCCATCCGAAGATATTACAAGGAAAAATCGTTAGATCCTGACAAGAGCCGAGCCATGCTCTCTGAGCTGGGCGTCGACCCGTCCCTCGAGAGACGGTACAGGCAGAACGCTGCTGCGACGCAAGCATAGAGCTCGCTACGCTATAGGACCCGAGGACCTGATGATCATTGAAAGGATCCCATTGAATGGAACGAGACGCCAATGTTGCGCTGAAGGAGGTCACGAACCCGAAGAAGCGTCGCGGTCATGGGGGCAAGCAGCGTCGTCTACCGTAGGACGAGTCGTCCTGATATTCGGTCACCGACCCCCTCGCGATCAGCGTCGGGTGCATTACTGGTGGCAGGCGGTGTTGGGAGCACGGGAAAAGGATTTACGACATTCGAAATCGCGTTAATGGGCGGTTCACGTGGCTGAGGAGTGATGTGTCTGTGTTTGTGAAGCTGCACCGATGACGATGGCTGTCGCATGCTTGGCTGTAGGAACGGAGACCGGGGTGTAGGGACGATATAGTACTCTAATTGGCGGCCTGGGATTGCGGAGCCGTCAGTATAATATTATGAGATTGCTCGATTGAGGAGTTCTGCTTGGATTGGCTATCTGTTGATCAGGGTCCGAGGTATCTTTGTATGGCATACTGCAACCAGAGACATGGAACATGAGAACGGAGAGTTGAGCCGGAGTTGCACCGTGTGGTTTGTGACCGGCGGTTCAAGCAGGGGAACTCGTGACGGAGACCAAGGCAAGGTTGGACTTGTGCCATGCGCAGATTGCGTTCGGTATGAGCTACTGCTTGATATGATACATGGATCTGATATGTCGGATTTTACCATATTATTCTTTTTTGCAAAGAAGTCGTCGGTAGAACGAGCGACACGCGCACAAGCCAAGCAGAGGACAAACAGACCTGATCCGTCAAAAGTCAACTTGCCAACCGACGCAGCGGAGGAAGTCCTCGTCCATTTTACCCCGCACTCTACCCCGCAACTTGTCCTCGACCACCATCTTCGCCAGCTTAGGCCATCTGTTCTCGCACCCTTAGCCGACCGTTCGACGCCCAACACGCACAAGGCTGATCTTCAGACCAAACGAGGCCAATCGTTCCCTGCGCTTGCTCTCAACAACCTCCTCTGATCCTCTACCTTCGTCCTCCATGGCCCCTTCCCGTGCTAAAAAAGAGCCTGCCTCTCCCACCCCCCCTTCTGACGATGCCGCACCCAAGGATTCGTCCGAAAACAGCAAGATCAAGCGAAAGTCAGTGACCTTATCCTCCGACATTTCACCGCTCGTTTCAGCCTCTTTGTCTCTTCCCCGCACTCTTGTGCTCTTTCGTGTACCCCCACATCTCCTACTTTCTCCACTCCGTTTCATCTTGCAGCCATTTCTTCCTTTCTCCAGCTTCGTTTTGAGTCTCAGGCCGCAAGTCCCATGTCCATGCGTTCCACTCGCTCTGTTCAGAATAGAGCTAACATTGACCCTTTGCAAACTAGGCGGCAATCACAGAGTTCGTGTCCTTTCAGCTCTTTGCCATCTTAAAGTGCCCTCTTAACGTTCCACGCCAGGCTGCGATGCTTGTAGAGCACGCAAGGTGAGATGCGCACGGGAGAATCCAGACGACCCCAAGCAGTCTTGCAAGCACTGCATCGCTCTCGGCATCCCATGCACGTACGATTATCAGCCCAAAAAGCGGGGCCCACCAAACCTGTAAGTCACTTTTATTTGTCCCATCAACGTGAGCAACGCCCGCCACCCAGATCCTTAACCGTGTTTGCAGCTACCTACGGCGACTGCAAGAAGCGCAAGCTGCGCAGGCGGCTTCCCACCAAGACGGCACTAATGGCTCCGAGTCAGTCCAATCCCCGACGTCCACGACTCAGAAAAGCGCAAGCCCATCGCACACCGCTATGTCGACGAGCCCACAACTGCCATCCCCGTATCTGGAGCCCTCACTGAGCAGCATTCCACCACCCATGCTCAATGGCTCCCTTCCGCCTTCGCGGTACCCTATAGCTGCGGACGGCTTTCATGCTCAATATCCGACTATGTCTTCCCTGAATCCCTCAACCTTTGGCCAACCAAACGGAATTCACTCGCGCTCTCCGCCCCGTGAGGAGCCATCTTTCACTCCTACGGAGCAGTTCAGCACCTACCCTCTATTTAATTGGTCTTTTAAGCAACATCAGGCGCTACCAATACCCCCACCAACTGCGATACCCCCATTGTCTTATTATTACCGACCGCATCGGCTGGAGGATATCGCGCCAAGAGACACCATCTTGCTTATTATTGCACTTTTCTTCGATTTCGTTTATCCTCTGACCCCTTGCGTGCACAAGCCTTCTTTCATGGCAGACGTCCATGCACGGCGAGAAGAACGCGATCCGTTATTTTTTGCTCTTGTGATGTCCACTGTTGCATCCACACTGGTTCAAGTTCCCAGATCGTACTTGCCGATGGAGCGGCACGCAGTCCGCAAGCTTGCCCAAACCTGTCACGAAGCGAGCCGTCACATTTCCGTGGCATCATACGATCCTCCCACGTCAATGCATGTGGTAGTTCGCTATTTGTAAGTCTCGCACCCACTAAATCTCCACATCGTCTTCTGATCGCTTTGCATGAAGTGATTGTGTATATCACTTTTGTGAAGGCCATGACGCCACGCAACATGCAGCATTTGGGGAAACTGCACACATTGCGGTCACCTTACGAATGCACGAGGAGTCGTCATATGAAGGACTCGACCCGATTGAATGTGAGGTAAGGCGACGAACATTCTGGTTATTATTCGGAGGTACGTCTTCGATGTAGACGCACCCTTCCACGACGTCATTAATTTCCCATCCATAGCGGACAAGTCCATGTCGATATTGCTAGGGAGACCGATATGCCTTCGAGATGAAGATACCACGTGTAACTTCCCACGCGAGCTCGACGATGAATAGTGAGTTTGACTTTCCCCGAAGCCGGTTCCCCGACGTTTAACCATATTATAACCGTTGTGCTTCTCTGCTAATTGCGCTTTGTTCAGCATCACACAAAGTGCATACCTTCCGCAACCGCACGGCAAAACCGCCCTGGTCTCCGGACTGAACTATATCTCCCGCATTTTTGCCCTTCTGGGAGAAATTCTTGTACGGATCCGAGTCGACAAACGCTCGCCACCTCAGGGGCAGTTCCTCACTGCTCGACTCGAGGAGGTGCAGGCGCTTCATGCGCGGATCGTCACTGCGCTTGCCCATACGCCGGAACCGCTCCGTCTCAAGCATGCACATTCGCAGTCGCATATCCCTCCAGAATATGGCGGCGCAGGCTTTAGGCAAGCGACCTTTGCGGAAGTCAAGGACTTCTTCGACAACCCCAACGCCTCTCGAGCGAACGCCCTCAATCCCTTCCTCGTGATGCAAGCCAATCTCTACGTGACCCAGGTAAGTCGCGGTTCAATATCTCATCGTCTGATTGAGACATGGGCGGCTTATTTCTCCGCCTTTCTTCCACGCCAGCAACTCGTGCGATTTGTGATCGAGCAATATCGAGATGAACTTGTGACTTCCTTACAAGGTGCTATTGATGAGTCACGGGTAGCGGAGGATAGAGAAGCGGTCGCGAGCGATCTTCTCAACATTCTACACAGGTAGGAAGCTCTTTCCTCGGAATCTTTATGACAGTGCCTCATACCCCGCTTCTAGCATCCCCATTCAATCCATCGCGACGAACGGGCCTTCATTGGTGAGCACGAGGGTCAAATTCGGTGATTCTTTTAGGCATTAACGAGCTGTCCCTAGGTTCACAAGGTTCGCTTCGTGGCGTCGACATTGCTTGACGCGGTAAGAAAAGCAGAGACCGCTCCAGCCTCCGCTGCTAGGGCTCACGCGTACCTGTGTAAGTTCTACCGGGTTCTCTCTCACCTCGCGTGATCAACATGACACTCATCCCGTGCCTCTCTCATCAGGGGACTTCTTGTCCATCTTATCCGAAATTGAGAGGAATTATCTGTGAGTCTGGTGCCGAGCCTCGGAAAATCCAGAAGGCATGAGCTGACTACTTGCGTCTCTGGCCCTGCAGCTTGGACGACGACCGGGACGGTACATCGAGCGCAGATGGTATACCATTAGTGGGAGGTCAATAATGAGCCGCATGGACTGTACGGACAGACCTTGGCTCTGTATGATGCTTTTCCTTGCCCACTTGACTTTGTCTGCTGGTCTAGGCACGCTTCATTTCTTTCGGTTACTTAATGTATCAGTGTTGCTCGTCGTCATTTTGTGTTGGATGATTGTCTCTTGGTTGTATTTTATTGTTTTTGACAGTGCTATCTACAATTCTGCCTTGCTCTATTATAATCCATCATACTTCTAGTTCCTACGAGACTCTTCGTTGGATGGCACGGAACCCAACATATATATCCTTGATATGTTTTGTTGTTATATGCCGATTGCGTTCGCCATGCGCATGTCGGCAACTTCCGTGATTGGCCTGTGTTGACCCGGATTGGGCGAGTACGAACTTTGTACAACTACACCCATCCCGCTTCCCCGCTTCGTCTTCTTCCATCTCTGCACCTTGTGCTTCGCCACCTTTACTTGGTACTAGCTTACATCTCGTATTATGGACTCCAGTGATATCGGTACGAAGAGCGTACCATTACAAATAACAGAAGGTAGAGTTCAGTCACCAGTTCATATGGCTGCTGTCCAAGAGATCAAGTCATGTTGTGGCCAGTGCCTTGAAGATACGAAGCTAACAAACGTGTCTTGTCCTTTGTATTACAGATGAAGCTGCCGTATACGACAGGCAGATTCGGCTCTGGGGTCTCGAGGCTCAGCAAAGGTGAGTTATCTCACGTTACCGTATTGCAAGGGCTCAGGACCACACTTCCGCCGCAAACACCTGATGCAAGGCATATTCGGCATTGAGCGTTTTGTTTTCTCATGCAATATATTGACACGCTTAACTCTACTATGATAGGATGAGAAATGCCACGATCCTTGTCCTCCATTTGAAAGGAGTTGCGACTGAAGCCATCAAAAACATCGTCTTAGCAGGCATCGGAAAGCTGATTGTCCTCGACGCCGATAATGTCTCCGAAGAAGACCTCGGCGCTGGATTTTTCTTCAGAGATGAAGACGTGGGAAAGAGGGTAAGACATCTCCTCTCCTACTCCATTTTGATGTCTTGTAGTACACCGCGCTTTCCGTTCGGCGGCGGGAAAACGCACTTTACATTTCGAGGTTTTTAATCAGAAGGTTCGTTTGAAACAACTCTACGGTTATTCAAATGGACTTTGTGGCGATTGCAAATCTTTTCCCGGGAATTCCGTGCTACGCGTCACCGTGAAGGCAAATCGAATACATGCATTCGCTGTTGGGTCTACTGATCATTCTGTGGAACCGCTTTGGTCACCCTTACATTGACTGACATCGATGGCGATAATCTTTAGAGAGTCGACGCAGCAAAATCAAGAATCGAGAGCCTCAATCCACTTGTGGCCGTGGAAACAATCGCCGACCCTTCGTACTTTGAAGACGAGTATCTGTTACACCTCATACCAAACGTCGACCTGATTTGCGTTACTGACGCCAGTCGCCAAGAGTTGGTACGGAATTCCGTTACCTCTTTCCCTCCGCCCTGACGTCGTAACCCCATTTTTCGATAGGTTCGCATTAACGACATCTGTAGACGATTCAACAAACCATTCTACTGTGGAGGAACGTATGGGCTCTTGGGTTTTATATTCTGCGATCTCGTACAACATGATTATATTTCTCCGTACGTACGCGTTCCATGTATGAGGACGCAGTTTATTAACCGACTCTTCGGCTTATTGATTTGCTTGATCCCCGCACTAATTCCTATCGTGTCTAGTGACCGCTCAACGTCCAAGGAAGCAGCAAAAAATCTGAAATTGACGGCAACTTATTCCCCTCTGAGCAAAGCGTTGCAGCATCGATGGTCGGGATTGACTCGCAAACAAACGAAAGAGTTAAATCCTGCGGTGATCTTCAGCATTCTTAGTAGGTGGCTTTCCTGTTTCTACACCGGCTACCTCATGAAATGAACATGAACATTTAGCGTTGTGGGAATATCAATTCAAACATAATGGCCAACTACCTGACGACATTTCTCATACTGAAGAGCTCGAAGCCGTCGCAAACACGCTTCTTCCTGAGGCAGGAGTGAACAAGCAAGCTATTGCGAGTATTCCCCGCCAGTTGATCGAGTGAGCCACAATCAGATTTGATGTTACATTTTTTGAGTTCCAAGGGCTAATACTGCGGATAGGACACTATCTACCACTGCCGCACACGAACTATCACCGGTCTGCGCAGTGGTTGGAGGAATGTTGGCGCAGGATATTCTCAAGGCACTCGCTGCGCGTGAGTCACCGATTGCAAATTTCTTTGCTTTTGACGGCAGCACAGGTGGAGGGACGGTGTGTCGCATGAGCATGCCATGAAGCCCGGTTTGAAGCACAACATTTCATGCTCACCTTGGTCTATATTTGGTATCTACCACGGGCCTTGCGAAATGGCCAGGGAAATACTCTGTGATTGGATCGGGTTTCGTTACTGCTGGGTACTTACGGTCGTTTAGAGAAAACAAAGCATGTCATTTTTCACTATGGATGCTCCGGACATGTCGGGTGGGAGCGCTGAGTGCTATATCTGTCAAGTTAAATTATCTGCTAGCCTGTAAAAATCTGCTACCAGATATAAGCTACCCGCGACAATTATCAAGCCTTCCTGAGGTCTCCCTTGTTCACCGTTATCCTTCTCTCCCGCCCAATTCAATGCGTTGAGCAGTTGACCTTCAGGAGGGTCGTCGTCGTCCGAAGCCCAAAGTTCCGCGTCAGGAAAAATCGACGATACTACTTGCTTGAGATCTGATGGCTTTTCCGACTTCACCCAAGGCATGCCTTCAGGTGGGGTAAATCTGAGCAACCCGATACGAATTTTAATACCGACACCAGACTGAGGGTGGATAGATAGGAGAGGAGCAAGTGTTTGTAAGGGCGTTTTAGGCGGTGAGTGTGAGAGCCCAAGGAGATACGTCAAAGTGATGGCACGCCGGGTTGATGTAGCTGTGGTCGACAAGATTGGAGCCACCAATCCATTGATGAAGGAGCTGAGTGTAGCGGAGGAGGCAGGATTATGAGCTCCATCGACGAGTATCAAGGCATCATGAGTTTTCGTGGAAATATCATTATTGCCAGGTAGTTGCACAGGAAGAGAGATGGTATGAAGGGACAGTCTGCCCGGCCAACGGGTACGTCTGATTCCAGCGAGAATTGTTTCAGGAGTGACTTTCGCCGGGATATGGAGACCCTGGTATTCTGGGCGTTTGGAAGAATGAGTAAGGAGCGCAGAAATTATCCCGAGAGCAGTCCCAAGATTGGCGAGCTGGTGGTTTCCCTGGAGTGGGAGAAGGGCTCGTAAAGCCTCGGTGTATGCGGGAATAGTGACTTCTACAGGCTGCGGTGGTAGTTGATGAAGCTTTGAGGGTAGGAGGACCGTCTCCGGAGCAACGGGGCGGTCGTAGGATGGATCCCATTTGCGCTTCGTCGGAATCAGACCTTGAAGGACGACTCCGCCCACGTCTCCAATAACCTCGCGGACCACATCTACCACTTCTCGATATTTTTGTTCTCCAAGAACAAAAGGCTTGCCTCTCCTCGCGATTGCAGCCTTCTCTTTAGCGATCTCGGACACAATAGTGCCCAAGAAGGCCTGATGGTCCAGATCGACTGCTGTCAAGGCTGACACCAGGATGCAGGAGTCCAGTATAACGTTGGTAGCGTCCAATCGTCCGCCCATGCCGACTTCCACAACGGCAACGTCCACTTGGGCTTGTTCGAAAGCCATGAGGGCGGTGCTAGTGAGAAGCTCGAAGCTACTGGTTCTAATGCCATGTTCCTTGTCAGCGGCTTCGACCTCCTTCCGAACGCGTGCATATACATCCGGGGATATAGGCTGATCGTCGATGGTGATACAATCGTATATGGAGACGAGATGAGGGCTGTTGAATCTCCCGACGCGATACGAGGATGCTTGAAGGATGGAAGAGACCAAAGCAGATACGCTGCCTTTACCGTTTGTTCCTGCAATGTGACATGTCGGGCGGGTATACGGGGGTAAGTGAGAAAGAAGTTTTTCGATACGGTCAAGAGACAAATCGATAGACATTTACTGGCACCCTCTTCCGCTTGTAAAGCGTTTTCCGTCACTTTCGGATTGTGGTTGGGAGCAGAAATCCGCCGATCACAGTCGATCATTTCGACTTTGAACATCCTCGGACATATTCTGTTACGTGCACCGAGTAGCTCACTTCAGAGACTGAGACCTGCGCATTAACCAACCGGAATCATCGGTTGCAATGTGGTATATATACATACATCGCTCAACCAGAAACCAAACCCCATGGCGATATCCCATCTCGCTCTAAACGACGGAAATGGGACTCAAACAAGAAGACAGTGCAATATTGCACGGAAACAGTACTCAAACCAACCAACCGATGTGTACAATGAAGCTAGAAAGTCCGCGGAATGGTATGAGCACCCGAAAGCGAAGAATAGGTGTGCGTGTGGGGCTAATTACAAGGAAAGTTACACAAAACACAACACGTTCATGGGGGGTTTGGGCTGAGCTGTAATTGCAGTACATGGGATATAGGAATGAGCGGGTTGAAAAAAATGCGACAAGAAGCGAAAGCAATGCGATAAATAAGGTGTCAACATCCGTCATATAGCGAGTTTCTTGGAAAAGTATATCCGGCCTGGTCCCATGTTGTTAAGTTAGGGTTGGTATATGCATTCATGTGGCTGCAGCGGTGTTCGTTTCAGTACGGTATAGAGATATATAGACCGAAAGAACTTACGCATTGATGTAATCCGTCGTTGGATGCGAGGCGGGGTTACATGTGATGCCCGTCTCGAACGCATCCGATCGTTGGTAAACTCGAACATATTCGATGTACATTTTACTTGGGAAGACCAGGTGCTTGAAATCCTGATGTTGGAAAGATGCTGCAGAATAGTGAGCATAGGAGTCAAGCATTCGCACAGTATAAGAAAACTTACGCGACATGCCCAGATTGAAGATCATGTACTGAGGATGTCAAGTACTCAGTGACGTCGGCATTAATCACACACTGGACCACTCACCATAGGTTCCTCGGGGATTAGCCGCTGGCTGACTTGCGTGACAGGATCAGCTCCAATAGTTTTGGCTGTCATTGTCCAAGACTCCTTCCCTTGACTGGACCAAGTGACATATCCATCATCGCGGTTATTTGGATCCGACCACCACTCGTATCCATACGTCGCATATCCGACGTTATTATAATTGTTGCTGTCAATCGAGGTCACAGCGGAGACGGCTTGTTGGTAAGGCCCGCCTTTGTAACTGTTGAAGATAGTAATGCTATCGTCATATATCGTTGTCGCGTCCGTGCTGTTGTCGAACTCATAGTTGAGGTTGTATGGAGCTACTTGGAAACTTTGAGACACTTCACCGGTCATCGTCGACACGTCTACTTGTTGCTCGAGAACATCGATCTCGGGAACACCACGACCAGTACCAACATTTGGTCCCGGGTGATCTGAGCCGTCACAAGTGCACGCTGAGACTCGCTGACCGGGAAGGAAACTGATCTGAGATCCACCGGCCCCGCCCGTCACCGCAGCAGCTGGCGCACCGTTCAGCGACTGGTTAGGGAAGGTGCCAACGTCGCAAGCGGCATAGCTATAAGGCCACATTCCTTCCGTTGTTGCACCGTAACCAGCGCGACCCTAGGTATTCAATGTCAGCATCGCTTTTTTTTTTGCCAAGATTTGATAAAATGTATGACTAACCAGGTTGCCCATTGTCCATACACCCGGCCAAAGACCCGGCGCCGTAGGTGAGCCAGGCATACTGACAGACACCTCGATGTATCCTGTCGTGAAGCAGATCTTGTTCCATGACTGCAGCATACCACTGCGGAAGCTGAGGTTGGCGATTGGCGTTTCGTCCATAGTAATGACAAGTTTCCCATTTTCTGTCGTGATCGCCTATGCAACACCCAGATCAATCAATGTTATCGCCGGCGTAGATAGATCGCCTACATACCTGAGGGTCATACCATTCAAGGTCACCAGTTGGCCAATAATTTAGGTTGACAGCTTCCCAGTACGGGTCATCTCCTGGCCAAAACGTCCGCCCCTCCGTCTCAAACTCGTCACTGAACACCAGATTGTATGTCTTCCCGTCTGCGCCTGTACGTGACTTTACAGATTCCGGCGTGGCTATATCTATCAAAGTTGGCAGGTGAGGCAATTTGGGCACCTGTCCTGAGCCGTTGGTGCCGCCAAGATTGAATCCTGGGCCGACAACCTTGGGAGACTGAGCCCAGTGGATGATGGGATATCCTGCGAAGAGCACGAGTAGACCGCCAACTAGAATGAACAGCGCCGATGCGTTCATCCATCCTCGTGCAGAGAATAAAGTGAACGACCTGTCTAGCGCTTTGTCACGTATAGGGTCAGGGTTATGCAGAGCGTCGTCGAGATCCGGGTCCTTCGTATCCCACATGTAGGGAGGGACTGTATTAGTGTGTGAAACCATAGGTGCAGTGCCCGCCTTTTCCCTCGAGGTCACCACGGAGACTTCTGAAGGCGCGTTGCTGAAGCGAGATACCGAGTATGGGCCAGATTGTGCGGTGGGGTTGTACTGTACAGCAGGGTCAGAACGAAATTAATATTACAAAGTGATAAGGTGATGCATACAGAGTAAGGGCCGTAGCCACCGCCTATCTGGCCTGTAGCGACGCGGTGTGCAGTCTCCTCCCTTTCCGCCCGAGGCACATAGCTAGATTGGGACACCGTAGGTTGAGGTTGCGGTTGCGGCATCGAAAATGGTTGACTCTGCGAAGCTTGTCGACTAGGACCCGCCGAGCGTGGACTTTGCGGAACAGCGTAGTACTGTTGACTTGGGGGAGGAACCCTGCGAGTGTAGTTGGACATGATGGGGAGTGTTGGTTGAGGTAATGACCGCTGTCAGCCTGGTGTGCGCCGCAAGCGCAGTTTGTCACAGTCTCAGAATGTTGTCAAAGAGGGGTTCTAAGGTTCTAGTCTTGAGGTTCGTCGACGTTCCTGGTAAAATAAGAGGGTATCAAGGACGCTGTTTCAGAGACGGCGAAAGAGGGACGTCGTGAGAACAAGATGGTTGGGCGCTGCGGATTTGTTTCGAGATGGCAGTACAGGCGTCTGATCAGGCTCGTGTTAGCCTCGCGATTGCCTGAATAAAAGTACAGGAAGAAATTAAAAAAACAAGAGGTGTGGTCGTGGTCGTGGTCGTGGTCGAAGGCAATCGTAGAGCTCAAGCTGTGTGTGAGCGTTGGAGGAGAGCAGAGCTGCCCTTGGAGTTTCGGGAAATCAAACTTGCGGACTCAGCAGCGCTTGGTGAGTGCAGTCCAGATTGGGCGGATAGAAAGTCTGTGAACACTGGAAATGCGAATTAATGTCTTCTGGCCCCATACAACGGGACATAGAAATAGCTGCATAAATGTGTATTTATGTGGTGATTTTATGTAAGAAGTAGCGCGGTGAGTACTATGTACAGCAATTACATTCTGACGAACCACGGTAAGTGTGGGCCCCGGGGTCTATCCGTTCAGAAACAGAGCACCTTTCAGCTATAATATTAGGCGTATAAAGCCAAGCGAGATCGAGAAGTGAAGTTTGTCGGGCTGCATTCCATGCCGACGTTCAAAAAAGAAAACTGGAGCCACGGGCAAAGAGCTAGTACAAGCCTGAGTACTACTCTCCTCCTTTTCAACACTTATCACGCATTAACAGTGGTGAAGAAATGCCCAAATCAACGGCTCGGCCGGTTCAAAGCCTTGTCACAGAACTTTCGCAAGTGCTATTGATGATAAAACGGGGGGAAGGGTCAATAAGCTAGTATAAACTATCATCAAACTACTCCGAGCTCGCAAGTTTTCGACAAGTTCTTGAACTGGTCTAAATATTATAAGCGCCTTGAATATACTATTTTTGGGAATTTATCACGAGACCCCCTCGCGCCTGTAATTGGCAGGAAGGATTCATTTGGACACACCGCAAAGCCTTGCAGCCCTCCGCCACCGTCGACCTGACCATCTCTCATTCCTGCGGAAAACATATCTCGAATGCCCATATCCCATGAGTATTCTCCGGAAAGATAGGGCTAAACTGGATGTGCTGTCGGGCCTAACACCCCCGAGTAACAGAGACGCGTCTGGGTACGTCTCAAGACCACTGTTTCCAAGTGCTAGAGAGATCATTCATTCCAAACAGTACACCGTGGAAATTAGATCCTACACCCATCTCAATTCCGAGTAATGTAAGCATACCCTCTTCAGGTTGAACTCGATGTGTTGATTCTATTTTACAGAGGAACCCAGGAGCTTCGGGTTCCGGCTCCTTCATGAACCCATATGGGAGGCGCAGCATGGCAGACACACTCAGTATTAAGGGCAGTTCTGGTACTGGGATTCGAGGCGGTAATCTTACTGCCCGGAGTACCGTCTTTGGTAACAAGAAGTCGAAAATAGACCACATTGGGCCAAAGTTCAAATATTTTCAGGGGAGCAGTACGTTCTTATCTTTATATTCCACAACTATGAATCAAAGCCTTGGTGTTGACTCAAAGAATTGTTCAGCTATCGATGGGTCTCGCCCAGCGAAGCGCCTCTCCACTTCCGGCTCGATCTCCGCGGAGACCATTGACCTTTGCGATCCCGACAATGAGGATGTTGGCGAACCTTATATGCGAAGGGACCAGAGTTCTAGCTCTGTGGATCCTCTCGACTGTATAACTAACGCAGAGCATAGCAACTCGGTGCACAGGGACTCTCCGTCGGACTACTTTTCGGACCCGTCATCTTCTGCAAAGGGAACACGGTCACTCGCAAAGGACGGTGCTGCCACAATGCGTCTTCACAAGAAGTTTGGGGAGAAGGCTTCCAAGGAGGTGGAGGTGTTTGATGTTGACGACAACGACGATCCTATCGAGTCGTTTCCCGAACCCAAACAAGCTATAAAGCCGGGTAGTGTCAGAGAACGCGTAGCAAAGTTCGAGGAAAAGTCGGGCCGCTCTGATCCCAAACGACTGCCCATGATCAACTTGAAAGCACAGCTGGGAATGCAGAATGGGGGCGTGAAAAACAACATGAAACCCCGCAGTGGCTTGCAGGTGCGTACTAAACGGCGCCCGTTTTGTACTTTGTCCTTGGAGGTAACAAGGATATCCAAGCCACAGCCTCGTCGACAGCTAGACGAAGCTTCTGTATCTTCCGGGTTCAGAACCTCATCTCCAGCCAAGAAAACGCCTGCACTCAAGAAGTCACAGCAAGCGCAGGATTCGTTCGTTTTACCTATAGATGAATGGAGTTTCGGAACCGAACTGTTCGAACGCGGCGCAGAGCAGGATCCCAAATTCTGGTTTTGCTACGACGGGAGGAAGCTTTCTGTGAAGTACTCTCCCGAGAGAAATCCAGCATATAAGGAGTTCAGCCTTCAAGAGGTTGCGAGTGACGTTCTGGTACCGCTTATTCTCGGTCCCAATTTTGCGACGACTGCCCTAACACGTATGTATAGTGCACGAGGGCTTCATGCACTTTGTCAAGTCATGTTATCATCAAACTCAAGACTTTCAAGCTAATAACGGGGAAACACAAACTACAAGGGAGATATTTTGTTTCAGGTTCGGACGTCTGCTTGCCGTATATGTGCAATATTCATCTATTCTAGGTTCGAAGGGGGAGGAAGGATGTATCTCGTTCAAATTCCTAACCCGACACGCGAACTGGGCGAATGGTGCCACGTATGCCAATCTGGTTCAAAAACTAGCCAGTCAGATGAACCAGATGGAATATATAGAGTTAGTTGACGCTGGCTATTTCTTTTTACGACACGAGTCTCACGCATTCGCAGCGGCAGCGGTTCGAGGACAAATTGGGAGAAGACCAAGAATGCTTGCGATCTCGTGCGACAACCAGTAGGCGATTTGCTAGATCCAGACATCGAAGAGGCGCGGCCCCCAGAGACTTCAATCAGCTCTCGAGAACCCTCAACTTCCAGTACTAAACCTCGTCCCATCCAGTGAGCGTATATACTAGGTTCTTTGTAAGAGCTAGAAACTGATACTCATGAAGAACACCTACAAACTCGATCGCCAGTCCACCGACTCGTGTGATGCGAAGTGCGGTGCGCATGACGTCCGAAGACACTACTTCATCTCCAGCACCTGATCCCGATGAACTGTATGTTTTCCAGTCATTTTATTGCTCTGGCCTAATTTCTGCACCAGGATCCTTGTGTATCCACCCTCTGGCACGGGCGCAGTAAATATCACAAGAGGCGACTTCAATCGGCTAGACCCTGGGCAGTATCTGAACGATACATTAATCGAATTCGGCCTGAAGTACGCTATACTTCCGTTCCGAAGATGACGGCCATGCTGACGATACTGGCAGACTGTGGCTGAATGATCTGCGCGAGAGCGATCCCGAATTAGCCGAACAAATACACGTCTTCAGTTCATTCTTTTACAAGAAAATTCATGTCAAGAAGTACGTAGCACCTTGGTCTATTAGCTGGTTAATTTTCCAACAAAGCATAAAAGCAAAGAGGACGGATATCGCAGCGTGCGCAAATGGACATCGAAATTCGACCTATTCAAGAAGAAATATATCATTGTCCCTATCAATGAGCAGTATGTACCCCATATTCTACTCCACTTCTGCTGAAGCTGATTTTAATCTGCAGCCTACATTGGTATCTAGCGATTATTTGCAATCCAGAGTTTGTCCTACAACCCCCTCCGCCACCAGAAGCCGTTGCTCCTCAAGTCCAGACACGGAAACGGAAACGTGATTCTGAAACGGTTGATATAGACGATCCGCCGCCTCTAGCTGCAACTCAACCCTCACACGGACGGAGCGGGAGCGAGGCAGAGGAAGGCACAGTTGAGGCTATGCTTGAGAGCTATTGCTCGATATCCCAGGCTGGCAAAGACAAGAGCTCTCCGACTGTACCTGCATCTCCCGATGTCATGGAAATCAACGACGACCTCCAACTATCATGGCCCCTTTCTGATATGATCGAGATACCGATGGATGTGGATGAGATTCCTTCGGGCTCAGGGTCAGACGTCGCCACTATGGGTAGTTCTCGGACTTCCGTGGAGGTGGAATCTGCTTCTACCGTCGGTGCACGCTCAACGGACGTCTCGTCACCTGAGATTGTCGAGGTAGACATGTCAATGCAAGGGGACACCGACTCTGAAGTCAACGTGACAAGCTCGTCAGCAGCAGTCCCTGTCACACGCTTCTACGCCTCTGCTTCAAAGAAAGGGAAAGAAAGGGCGTCTACACCGTTCCCAACGGACCGAGAGGTCGATATCACGGTTACCGAGGAAGGAGAGGAGCAAGTTGCGCCGGAGGCCGAGTCTGAGCCTACGAGCTTCGACGCGAATAAGTGAGCCTAGACAATCTAAATATTACATCTCAATTTCGGCATTGACCTTGTTTGCAGGGCTTATATCTTTACGTTTGATTCTCTTGGTACGAAACATCCGGCCGCTATTGCTACGTTGCAAGGGTATCTTCGGATGGAGGCTCAGGATAAGAAGGGTATTGCCCGGGACCTGACGACGAGGCCTGACGGTCGACCGGCATTGGTATATTTTATACTGTCATTCGAAATTCGGTTCAGCTGCTCATAGACTGTCCGAAAGGTTCCGGCACAACCCAACTTTTGTGACTGCGGAGTGTACCTGATTCACTTTGTGAAAACTTTCATGAAAGACCCCGTGCGTTTCAGCGAAACGATCTTTGTGAGTGAAATTGCTGCTTTCTGAAAGAAAGAAAAACCACATCATTCTCAATCTCTCTTTTAGACAAAGAAAGCAAAGGGCTACGACTTGACGGAAAGGGAGAAGGATTGGGATGCTGATACCGTAGCAGGTCTACGTGAGCAGCTACGAACACGGACATCCGGACTGTCGGAAACGTGGAAGAAGGATAGGAATGCCAAGGAGGAGCAGAAGAGGAAGGAGTCTACTACTAGCGAGGGCATGCCTGCTGTGGTTCCGACAACTGTGGAAGATTCGGACGATGATATCGTCGTGGGGGAGGTCGTGTCCAAGTCTGTTGCCAAGAAGCAGGCCAAGGGAAAAGGATCGCCTAAAGGGAAAGGATCGCCCAAGGCAAAGCAAGGTGGTAAGGATGCGACCCCACCTCCGAAAGGCGAGGGCAAGGCAACCCGATTGCGATGAATACTATGTTTACATATGTGGGCTCTATCAACGTTGACGTTCAGTTGGGGTGCATTCACGCTCATTCTATGCATGCTCGTAATACAGTATTAATTTCTCTATACCGCTTATTTGCACGTTTGTTTTCATCAAGTCACTTGTAGTCAATTTGCTCTGATGCATCGCACTGTATCATTATTGCACACTATTCACTTCTCACAATTCACCTTATTTGCCAATCTAAGAATTAAGGTCGCATTAGCGGTCTAGGAGGGAAGTGTTCCGCAATGCATGTCTGATATAGTGTAGTATGTGAGAGAAACGAGGTATATATTACACAGAAAGATAAGCCTGAGCGTCCAAGAGGAGCAATAATCCGTCGGGAACGAATCGCAGAAAGTGGTGTACAAAGACCTCAACGAAACCGAATAGCGAAAGTATCCCACATGATAAAGCATTAAGTGTTCTGTGACGAAGAGAGGTATCCAAAGAGGTAGACCGTCACAGGTGTGAAAACGTTAAAACGATCCGCGGGTGGACCCTGAGTCACAAGAACAGGGCCAGATAAAGCAGGTGCATGGTTTAATGAGTGGACGGGAAGTGGGTCGGAGGCCCGACACCAATCCCAGATACGTCTGGCAAGCAATTGCCAGTTTGAACTCAGTCCTTTGTACGATTCAAGTGCTGGCTGACACGCCTGTGCCGCGAAGGCTGGACAGGTCGTATCACATATGTATCTGAGCCAAAGTTTGTTGGCATGCTTGCAACAGCCGTATACGTGGGAAGCGGTTCTCCAAAGTCAACACGACGTGCAACGGTGTGCGTCGGGGAAACGTGGAATGATGTCGTTACGACACCTCCTTCGGTAACAACGGGGTTGGCAGCCGAGGACGAAAGAAGCTTCTCGTTCGCGCTACCTCCGATAGCAGTAGGAGCATTGTGGGACTGATCACCGCGGGCAATCCACAGGCCCAGGCCGATACCACCAGCAATGCACTACAACGGAACTTGTAAGTAATCTCCATCAACACTGTGTCGTTTACACTCACAAGGAGGAGCCCAAGGCCAATGACCCAGATCCAACGAGATAGGCGGGTTGCTCCGCTCTGGGTTTCCCTCAACCACGGGCTATTGCAGCATCAGTATTATCGGGGGAAAGGCCATATCAGTAACACATACCTTGTCTTTTCGGTAGGCGCTCTCATATTTTCCTCTTTTATAACCATACTGAAACGTCTCCAGAAATCGTCTCCCTTCTCGCCACGTTGAGGTAACAAGGTCTCTTCCTTCTCCCCGCGGAGGATAGGCTGAGTAGTAGCGAACTTGACTTCACGATCGTCGCCTACCTTCGTCGGACGGACGAAAGCTGGTGTGATGGGTGTCATAGTTGGAGGAAGTGGATGGGGGGTGCTGGGGACATTCATAGAAGCGGGAGACGGAAGACGAGGTGAGGTGGGGCCATTAAGACTCGAAACGAGCATTAGTGGTTTGGGTATCTGTGACATTTGAGAAGGTGAAGGCTGGCGACCGTCAGGACTTGCCGCAGGGCTAGGACGTGAGAGATTTAAAGCAGAAACTGGTGCCGCATATCCAGGCCTGGGAGCAGCGAGGGGTATCGGCTGCTGCTTAGGTGTAGGGCGGTGACTATCGTCGAAAGGGTCGTCGTCGTCGTCCATGTCGACGTTCATCATGCCCATGCCGAGTGCACCCACTCCGGAGTCGCGGTTAGAACCTTCCAAGTACTGGTCATAGCTAATTGAACATGTCAAAGTCAGACGCCGATATCATATACACGAACTATGGGCGTTACATACACGTTGTAAGCTGAAGTCCTAGAGTTTGGATCCGGAGAGGGAGATCGCCTCCTCCTGGGTGTGAGGGCTTGTGTTTGCTGGCCATAAATATGATCATCGTCCGTAGCGAAGGGTGGTCGACCAGCGAGAGGGGGTGTTTGATATATGGTATTGCTGGCCATGTTCCGTGCAGGCAAAGCAGTCTAAGTTGGGGCGAAATCTAACAAGAATGACCGAGGCGACAAAAGAGCGACTTTAAGAGAGTGGATGCCTCAAGAATCGAGGCAAGGTAACTGAGAAGTGGTTGCAGGAGACGAGCTCGTGCAGGGAAGAAACAACAACGCGGGCGTCTGAGGCTGTCTGCCCCGCCAAACCGTTATACGCCAGTCGGCTAAACTGAACCCAGCCTATCACAGCAGTTGGCATCAAACAAAACCTCGCTTGAAACGCTTCTTCACGCCCAACACACGACAAAGTTGAGCGACAGAATCGCGACGGGCGTGATGCGAGTGGTGCTAGACAGAATATTTCTGCAGCGGCATGGCGACGGGGGAACAAAAAAGGCCATATCCCGACATTCCCATATTTGGAAATGCCGCCGTTGCTTGCCTTTGTTTTGCTTGTGGCGCTTGATTAAACGCGACTGAGACGCGTCGCGTGAGTTTGTCTTTTGTCTACCACCACAACGATGGCCGCCAAACGAAGGGCAGTATCCCCTGACTCTGAAGGAGAATCGTCTTCCAAAAGAGCACGTACAACAGAAGACAGTGATGAGCAGCCTACTCGATCCCAAAGGAGGCGCGGTAGAGATAAGCCTGAAGACGACCGAGTTGAACTCGAAGACGATGAGGCAGAAGAGATGGAACAGACTGAACCGAATGAGGACGATGAGATACGATTTGAGGAAGAGCACGAAGAAGAGATACGTGCCAAAGTCATTGGCGGCAACAAAGTACAAGGCGTGAGTGTGACTCCTGTCCCAATTATACGGCTATTCACAAAACATAATTCTCAAGAATATTGCGGAAATGGGGATCATTGAGAAGCTTGAGCTGCATCAGTTTATGTGTCACAAGTACCTTGAATTCACTTTTGGCCCTCAAATAAACTTCATCATTGGTATGCCTCTTGAATCGCACTCGCCCTTCAATTATCAACATCCCTAACTTCTATGTACTATAGGTCACAATGGCAGTAAGTGCCGACTGTCTAACAAGCTCTAAATATCATTCACAGTTCATGCAAAAAGGTGGTAAGAGCGCGGTCCTTTCTGCTCTGACCGTTGCTCTTGGTGGCAAAGCCAATGTCACCGGACGAGGATCAGGACTGAAATCATTTATCCGGGAAGGTCAAGGGTAAGTATAAACGACTTAATGCAGAGCTCGCCCAACTCACTTGAGAATAGCGCGGCTGAGGTCACTGTCACACTGAAGAATCAAGGAGAAGACGCATACAAGTACAAGGAATATGGTGATAGTATTGTGGTCACACGTCGCTTTACAAAGGAAGGTTCCTCGTCGTACAAGATCAAATCAAAGAGTGGCAAGGTCATCTCTACAAAACGAGACGAGCTCTCGGCTATATGCGACCACATGAACATCCAGGTGGATAATCCGATGAATATCCTCACTCAAGGTCAGCTTCTCTTTCGACTGTTCGAGCACAATTTATTTACTGAAAACAACGAATAGATTCTGCTAGGTAATAGACCGTCATTATTTTGCCTCTAAATAGGGTTATATGCTCACGCCTTTTGCCAGACAATTCTTGAGCGCCTCTCAACCTGCCGACAAGTATCGAGTACGTGTATCAACAACTACGGCTTGCTATTGTTCTGACAATTCCTACCCCCAGTTCTTCCTTCGTGGCACCCAGCTGAGCCAGCTGAGTGAAGAGTACTCGACATGCATGGAAAACATCTCACAGACACAGAAAATCCTAACGAGCAAGTCGGAAATGATACCTGACCTGCAGCAGGCACTCAAGGACGCTGTGCGCAGACTGGAAGAGGCAGAGAAGGCGGTAGAGCAGCAACGGAAAGTCAATGAACTGAAGTCGGAATTGGCGTGGACTCATGTGGCTGTCAAAGAGAAGGTGTGCCCTGCCCTGATTTTATCTCTATGCGACTCAGGATTGTATGATCTAGGACTTGCGAACTAAACTAGAAGCTGTTGCGAAGTGCGAGCGAAATATGAAGAAGATCCAAGAAGAGCTTGATAAGGCGGAGGCATGTGTCCTTGAGATTTTTTATTTTATGAAGACTAATCTGCCATATAGAAAGCTTTACACTCTGCAGAAGAGGCCGTTACACAGCGAGAGGCCGAGCTCGGAAGTCTCGGGGATATACAAGACCTTCATGTAAAAAGGCGAGAGAAAAACGATGCTGTTCGCGCCAATGTGAAGAGAATCAGCGAAGTCAAGGTCGGTATATTTACTTACGGGAACAGCTTCACTTTATAACCGTTGCTCCCCTAGGGAGAAGAAAGGACCATGAACGACTCCATGAAGGCTCTAAACCTACAAATCGAGTCCCTCAAGCAAAAAATCACCGAAGAAGAGATACGGATGGCAGAGTTCACACAGGGCAAGCGTGATGAGATCCGACGAAAGCTTGACGATGCAAATACAGAGCTGAAGGAAGCAGAGGATCGTTTGAACGAGATCAAGGCCGAACTACCGCGGCGCGAAACAGAGTCGAAGGATGCCAGGGCCAAACTCGGTCAGCTCAAGGAGAAGGGTGATGAGGTGAAAAGGAAAATCATGAACATCAAGCATCAGTTACAACTTGTTAACGAGGGAGAGAAGAACCAGCTTGCGCCTTTCGGAAACAAAATGGAGGCTGTGTTGACAGAGATCTCCAGGACGCAGTGGTATGGCCGGCAGCCCGTTGGTCCCTTTGGCCGCTATGTTAAGGTTCGGGATCCCGATGCTTGGGCACCCATCATGCGTGTTCAGCTTGGACACGCCATGAGTGCTTTTGCCGTAACCGACGCCCGGGATAGAAGAACCCTTGAACAGATCCTCAAGCAGCACAACAAGTAGGCGATACTGTTATGTTATATTAAAGCATACTGACGCGCTTTAGCAAACCTAATATCTTCATCTCTGAAGTTGATATCTTCGACTACAGTAGGGGAGAACCACCGGAACAGTATCTTACCGTTCTACGTGCACTAGAGGTTCGCCTGTCGCTTTGGAAGTTTTACATACCGTACCTAATGCATAACCAGGTCTCCGATGAATACGTGCTTCGTTTATTGATTAACAGCAGCTCGATCGAGAGGATTCTTATCGCCAAAACTCGCGCTGATGCTGATAGTATGCTCATGCAACTGGGAAACGGTGGCGTTGCTTGGACAGCCGACTCATATCTTGTCACAAGATTTCCGTGCGTACCCCTTTTTTCAAGAGGTCGCCGTGATATTGACTATGGAGCAGAGAGGGTGGTGGTCGCTCAAGTTTGTTGCAGCGAATTGATCGCAACAGCACCGACCCTAGGCTTCAGTTGTTCACCAGTGGTAACCTTCAAGGGGAGAGGAGGTAAGCATCATCTTGGATTCCAAGGTTGTAGGCTCTGATGATAGTACAGACGGTGGGAACAGGAGCTTGAGCAAGCTGAAAGGGAATATCGCGAAATGGGAGACGAGGCGAAATCGCTCAAAATAGCCGCCGATACTGCTGATAAAACATTCCAATCTCTTAAGGTTTCATTCACCCAAGCCACTCAGAGATTCAGGGAAATCAAACATAAACGAGATGCCTTACAAGATGAGGCAAATGTAGAGACCCCCGTTGGTATATCCACATTGCAAGATGCACTCAAAGTATGTATGAGGCCTTCTCCTGTGTTGTCCCGTACTGAACTTGGGAAATTGGCAGGAAGCGGAAGACGAAAAGGAGCTCACCAAGAAGCAGTTCGCTCAAGCAGAACAGAAGATCGCAGAGATTAATGAATTGCAGCACCCTTTGATGGAAGAACTGGCAGTGTTGAAGAAGGAGATAGACGACTTCGAGGGACGGCGGAATCAGACGACTGTAGATTTTTGTTTTGTTTTGAAAAGATATATGGTGAAGCTGACAAGTCATGCAGAAACTTATAGAGGCAGCGGTGGGACAACGTCTTCAAGCTCAGGGGAGCAAGACCCATTACGAGAAGAAATTAGTTGAGGAGCAAGTCAAATTGGACAACGCCAAAAACTATGCCGACATTGTTCAAGACGAGCTAGTGGTAAGTCGGGATATATTTTTTCCCTACTTCAATGTATGTGCTAATGTATATAAGGACTGGACGAAGGCGGCGGAGATGATAAATTCCACTCGTGTTGAGACTAGGCGCACCGTTGAAGAAGTGGAGCGCAATCTCAAATCTGTTAAAGCGGCTCTGGAAGAACAGGAGAAGAGGTGGGTTCCGTTTAGCTCGTGCGATCGTGCTTATCCCAATTTATTTATGTAGGCAAGGCGCGAGTGTGGAAACTATCGTGGAGGAGGTAAACAAAAGGAAGAGTGCTCTTGAGAATGCAAGAAAGGAATTGAAGATGATGGTCAGCTTGAACAAGGTAGGTCACGAATCATTTGAAGAAATTTTAGGCAACTGACTTTGACTGGCAATTGTAGTCTTTACGGAAATCTATCAAGGTCCGGCTTGCGCGCTGGCATGAATTCCGCCGTCATATCGCCCTTCGATGCAAGATTTACTTCTCTTATCATCTTTCCAATCGTGGATATTTCGGAAAAGTACTCTTCGACCATGTCAATGGTAGTTTGCAGCTTAAGGTATGGCCATACAGTAGAGTCGAAAAGTTACTGTGGTATTGATCTAGATGTTCAGGTGCAAACGGATGATCTCGCGGGAACTCAGGGCGGTGGTAACAGAGAGAAAGACCCTCGTTCTTTGAGCGGTGGAGAAAAGTCTTTCTCTACTATCTGTTTACTTCTGTCTTTGTGGGAGTCCATCGGCTGCCCCATCCGTTGTCTCGGTGAGCCATGATAAATTTTACGTATTCGCTTGTTTTTGATAACCCGTGACCCACCTTCCAGACGAGTTCGACGTATTCATGGACGCTGTCAATCGTCGCATTAGTATGAGGATGATGGTATGGATTACAATACGTATTTGTCGCATAATATTGACACATGGCTTCAGATCGATACGGCCAACGCGTCAGATCGCAAGCAATACATCCTGATTACGCCTCAGGACATGACCAATATCACGATTGGCAAGACCGTTCGCGTTCATCGCATGACTGACCCTGAAAGAGGCCAAGGCGTCCTGGCTTTCACTTAGAAGAAATTGCGCGGTTTTCTTGGTATTCTTGTCTCAGATTGTTCTATTCTGTATACTATTGCATAGCTTATCAGGTTGCTAATATCATTCCTGTCAGTGCTTTATGGTCTCACTGGTACAGGACTCGAGGAGCTATCAACTGTGAAGTATATGGTCACATCAGAGCCGAAGCTAAGAACCTGGTTGTTTGTATGCTAGTTGTCAGTATATTGATTGTATCGTGTTCTTGGGATATGCATCGAAGGATTTGTACAGTGGCAAACCCAGCTTAACGTGTACATCAATCATCAAGTCAACACAGTAGTAGTTGCACGAGTTGCTGAGAAATGAAGGCGATATCAATGTCTGATTAAACCGCCGTACTCTAGATGTAAAGCGTGTCGTTTAATGTTGTACACGGTGTGAAGCTTTCATATTTGGGGAGCCACGCATCCTGCTATGATTGACACCTGAACAAGACATCTAATTTCTCGCCCTCCTTCACATTTTCAACTCCGTGCTCATTTGAACCGGTTCTTCATTTCCTTCAAGGTCACGATGGACAAGGGGCGAAACGCTATTCCCACCAGCGAGCACGGCTAGGCACAGCTGGTCTTCTGGTATCCGGCCCGGACTATATATCTTGTCGTCCATACTATAAATGCGTTCAACCTCGCAGGGCTCAAGATGAATTCAGACCCACAATCTTTTGGCATACTAGAAACCGACCAAAGATGTCCTCGTCCTCGTTCCTATTGGAAAACCTCTTCGATCTCAAGGATCGCATCGCGCTGGTCACAGGAGGAGGGACTGGTATTGGTTGGATGATTGCTCAGGGTCTTGCGGCAAATGGAGCCAAAGGTATGTCCCGCTGTCCTTTTCGTACTACTCTCAAGGAACGGATTCTGACACGGCGCGTCCAGTCTACATCACTGGACGGCGGAAAGAAGTCCTGGAAAAGACGGCGGCCTCCTTCGATGGCAAAGGAAGTGTCATTCCGTGAGTCTCGCTCATTTTGACACTGGTATTGATAGGAAATATACGCCACGGAACTCAGTGCGTATGCTACGTAGAATGGTCATGGATGCCACCAATCGTGAGAGTATCGCCAGTGCCCAGAAAACAATCCAAACTCAGGAAGGCAGGCTTCACATCCTAGTCAACAAGTACGTCTCGCTCGCCTTTCCTTTTCGATGAGCCCTCTCTCATGTCTGTATTAGTGCTGGTCAGGGTGGGCCCGTGTCCCCTTTCTTCAACGACACCTCGGCACCAGAGCATCAGTCCCCAGGAGCGCTAGGAGGAGCACTCTTCACTAACGAATCCTTCGAAGAATGGGCGGACGTGTACACCATCAACTCTTCCTCTATATTCTTCGTCACTACCGCCTTCCTTGGTCTGCTCGCGAAGGGCAGCGAGGATCGTGCGGGGTATACTTCATGTGTGGTCAACAACTCCAGTATTAGTGGGCATATGAAGCTCGCCCAGAATCACGTACGTACCACATTTGATCCGTGTGCGTATGCTCAGCGTGACATTGCGCGTATTTAGTTTGGATACAATAGTTCAAAGGCTGCTGCGGCTCATCTAACCAAGATGCTTTCCACCGAATTCGCACTAAAGAAGATTCCAGTTCGGGTGTGCGGAGTTGCACCTGGCGTGTACGAGTCAGAGATGACTGCCAAACGTCTTGCGCAAGGTGGAGATGCAGTGAATGCAGTAGGCTTGGGTGTGTTGCCTGTACCCGCAGGTAGAGCTGGAACGTACGTGGCTTTCTCTATTACATCTAAACTATCAAGAAAAGCCACTGACGGATCTTGGACTCGATAGACCAGAGGAAATCGCTGGAACTGTGATTTACCTCGTCTCTCCCGCTGGGTGTTATACGAATGGTCAAGAGATCATGGTCGATGGAGGATATCTCGCCGTTAACCCATCCACAGTCTGATGAAACAATTACATCCACCACCTGCGCATGACCATGTTGTATTTCTTCGACCCACAACTGCAACTCTTTGTAACATAATATCTTGAATTGTATTCAGATTAAAGCTGTGAGGAATTCGAATGAAGCGACTCGATATAAGAATCCTATGATACATATCGTCTGTTTCGTGATTGCTAGTTAATACATGAAGTGGTTAGAGTTGGTTTGGTTAGTACATGGGCAACATACGCTGTATGACATAAAAGGGAGCATGAGGAGTCGACATATATCTGACAATTGAAAACCCTACCGACGAAGCTTCCTCCACATCGACCCTCTGCTCTCCGCTCTCCCCTGGCCATCATCATTCCCCCACACTTTAAGACCAACACCGAACCGATCTGCTCGCTGCATAACGGTACCATCCACCCCTTGGCAATCCTTCACCCATACTTCTTTAACCCATACAACCCCTCCACCTAGCATTCGCCTCACAACAGCCAACAGGCCCTCTCCGCTTATCCGCGCGTTTATTACTTCGAGGACGTCCAAAGTCGCATAGGACACCTTCTCTGGATGCTTGACACTGCCTACAAGTTTAACCTTGGGAATAGGATATGAAACCTGATATCTCCGGCGCATGTCATCACCCAACGCCCAAAGAAAAGCGTCATTAACGTGAGCTGAGGCGAGAGTAAGGTGCTTCAAATATGTCATATGGGACTTGAGCAGAGATAGGACAAAGTACCGGTCGCACCAGGAGTTGTCAACTCGTAAATGAGTCACCTTCGAAAAACGGGAAAGAGATATGAGGAATTGAGGTAGTCGATAAAATGGGGGATATAATATAGGTGCGAAGTCTTGTGGGTATCGGTTGCTTCGTGAAGGTGTAGGGGGCATGGGGGAGCGGAGAGAGAGACTGCGCAAAGCACGGAGGCGAAGGCGAGCTACCAGTTGTATTAGAGCAGATGGTATATCACCACTACTAACGTACAACTCGAGTGTGTGGAGATGGTCCAAATGCACGCGTGTGTTCCCAGGGATGTCTGGAAGATGAGAATCCAAGCTATAATGAGAACGCGGGGGAGGAAAAGCCAAACGCAATTCCCGCAACCGCGAAGACACCTGGAGCATATAGTAAAGTTCTGTGCAGGCGTCGTTTCCTCGGGTAAATCCGTGGTGAGTGTAATCAAGGGAAGTGAGGTTAGCAAATAAGGAGGGCAACCACGTAAGGCGGATGCCTTGAATGACGGCGGAACGAAGACGGGGGGCATATCCATTGAATAAGGTAAATTCCTTTGTGTCATCATTTAATGAGTGGACTAAAGTAAGGTGCTCCAGATACGGAGCTTGTAATCTGTAATTGTGGCCGCAGCATTCAGACAATGCTGCATTCCAGAGATATGGGGCATAATGTCGAAACTCGATTGTCAGAGATCGCCAACGGGGGAGATGAGGGGTCACCATGTGCATGTAGACCTGTACGGTTTGTGCGGCTAGGTAACCTCGTCGGACGGTGCGGTTAGACACTATTGGTGTCTGGGGTGTGATCTCGATATCGAGCGTGCACGCCTTGGCACGCTGGATGTGTGCCGTCCACAGTCGTAGACGTGTATCAAGGCTGATACGCCGCCAGAGCGATGGAGTCTGGAGGGCCACCGCCCTCCACTTCCTACTAACATGCGAGACGATGAGGGGTAACATCACTTCGTCCTCTGAGCCTAGAACAAAGATGCACGCCAGTAGTTCAGCCGGAAGTCGGTCGATGCGGTGCGGTCTTCGAGGTGCTTCATATCGGTGGTAAACGGCGTGACGGGTCGTGAGGGTCGTGAGGGATCGGACTGGATCGTTCGTGCGTATAGGCTGTGGTACAAACGAGTCATACTCGCGTTTGCTGCGGTCTTTCTTCCTGTAAATGAATCAGTGAGTCATCTCGGACATCGCAGAGCACTAGAACGACTCACTCGTGACAACAGCGAATCTTGGACTTCACGACGTCCACCAGTGAACGTGAGGGAGGGGGTTCGGCGCGTCGAGACCGCCGCAAAGTAAACGGCATGCTCTTCAAGTCTCGACGTCCGAGGGGAAGAAAAGGCTCAGATTTGTTGACTCTTCATACTTATAGTATATGCCCCTAAGGTGGCCCTTCCGTCATACCGAGTCTAAGCGAGCGAGCAAGTGCCGAGGCTATACAAGCTGGATAGGAGCAACTGAGACAGGTCCGATTGGAGGCTGACTACTACGACCCATGCTCCGGAGACAAAGCACAACCGTTCAAGCGACACCGCCCTCAATGCCCCGGCTCAGGCGTCGGCGGTATGCAGAGACAGCTAAATAACAGCTAACCGCACAGGTCCTGCGTCAAACTGAATCGTGACGCTGGCTTCGTCTGCTGTGGGTCGTATTCACCGAATCTGGATGCAGTGGCTCGCAAAGCATATGTTTGTAAGGAGACCGGAGGGTGAGAAGACTTCATTGAGGAACTTTTGAGCCGACGATGAGGCGTTGAGGAGGTAAGAGTGAGAACGAAACGTAAGACTTGGGAACTGAACCGAAAGAGACAGTCGACGTTCCCGACGTTCCGTGTTTGAGGCGCTTATTACACCCTCTGTCCCACTGGCATGTCCAAAAATGGAAGTTTCGTAGCACATTATATGTATTCGAATTGCAGACACTAGCAAATACTGATTAAAATGATGACTTGAAGATGCAGGAAGATAATTGTACGAGTCTGATGATAACTTATAGTCCAGGTGAAGAATGTGCTTGCTTATGTACATAGACTTGGTGGTATATGTCGTCGTAGCTCATGGAAGTTAGTCATAAATTGGCAATGGTAGCAACCTGAATTGCACCGTCAGCATTCGAGATGAGTCTTCATGTACAGAGTATTACGCACCTGTCCGCATTGAACAAAAAGTTATTGGCAACATCTTCGCCCTCCAAGAAGCGATTGGGGTACAACACTGGAAGCAAGGTCACAAACCAAAGATTTTCAAATAATTTGACTGAACATACCTAGATGACCACGTAGCTCTTCGAGTAGTTTCTCCATCTCCTCTCTTTCCGTCTGATCGAAAGGTTCGGTAGCACCAGAAGCCTTACGTTTTCTGGTGTCTTTCTCATTGTTGGCTGTCCCGCTACCGGAGGTCGTGGTATTCGGATCACCGTTTCCTTCCACGTAGTCTTTGCCTTTAACGACTGATTCCTCCACGGCGTTCTCCGCTGAAGCTTCCGTCGAGGGTTGCTGCTGTCCAGGGACACCCATATCGCCGCTCTCTGAAGGTAACCTAGCTAGCGGTTCCGGATTCGATTGTCCCTTAACCTAGAATATTGGCGAATCAATCACTTTACTATTGCTTTCAGGAGCCCTCAACGGCACACACGTACCGGTTTATTCAACCTCTCATGATGCACGATAAACTCTTTGTACTGCTTCCACGTCGTGATCAAATCGTCTGGAACAGCATGAAAGACCTTGCGGTATATCTCGGTCTGTTCAAGATGTCAGCACAGGCGAGAGCTCAAGTTCAAGGATAATTACGTTGTGAACTGCACATGCAAGCCAAACGTTCTTCCAGAATTCATCACTAATCGGGTCTTCAAACCCATGCGGGTCGACGTGAGGCGTTGGAGTTGGGAGTGTCCAAGTCTTCGAGCCGAACTTGGCACTAAGATGTTTCCGAATAGTAGAGCGAGCTTCGGGAGCTCTCTCCTCTTGCTCATCGGCATCGCTGCTAGGTACCTTCTCGTCGTGTTGCGTGTCTCCGTTCGCAGGCACCCCATAGAGTTGTCCGTCCGCTTTAGCCTCGGAGGATTCATCATCCTTGGCGCTCCCGTTTTGCGTATCATCGTCCTCTCTTGTGGCAGCATCACCGTTATGTGAAGCCTGGGAATATTCCGCAATCAACTTCTCCTCCATGGTAGGGACTACAGAGCTTGTGAAGCCAGGCTCCTTCTCCCCTCCACGCGTGAAACTTTGACGCTCCTTCACTAGAGACTTGTCAGCGGCATTGGAATCGAGACCCTTGGTCTTCAGGCCGGTTTTGCGTAGAAGCATAGCAGTGTCTTTGGCCTCGACATCACCGGTTCCGTGAATTGCTGCTCGAATATAAGTCAGACCGGTTCCAACACAAGCAGCATTGTCTCACCTTGTTCGATACCATCAATAGTGTCATGGACAAGGCTCTTGAACGCAGTATGGTGCCCGCTTTTACCGACATGGGTCACTCCATCTTCTACACCATGCACCTGTTCTGTTTCGGGATCCCACTCTTTCTGTTCATACGAAGCCTGAACTGGCTCGTTGGCCATCAGATCCTCCTCGTACATAGCATCCACGTCGACACCCAGATGCTCCCGCATCAATCGTATTCGCAGAGTATGCGCAAAGCGACCAACTTTGAACGGTTTCCCAGCCATGGTACTGTTCAAATTCAGATCAAGTACTATGTCTCAACATTTGTAGAGAAGAACACACCAGTCCATCATATCAGTGTCACGGATGACTGCTGCAACTTCTGAATCACGGTCGCCGCGTTGAGATCGCTCGTTGATATTTGCGCTTCCGATGATTGCAAGGCGGTCATCAACAATACAGACCTAGATTTGAATGAAGGTCAGTATCATTAACTGGAGCACCTATGGTCTGCATAAAGACCTTCGCATGGATGTACACTTGTTCTGTGGTCAATACGTCTCCTCGTAATTTCGCCCAGTTGCGTAGAGAGAAGATCGTTATGTGATCATCAGGCTGAGTCCGCAAATCAGTATATGGTAGAGCACAGAAAAAAAACAAGCAGTTTACATCAATCCCCTCTTTCCTTAATCTTGCAAAGATGGAGTTTGGACCTCGACAAAGAGTGCGATTCTGACACTCGAGAATGATCCGGATCTAAAAGTGTCTCATTAGAAATATGATAACATAGTTGTAACGCTACTTACTGCACTGGCGTCACTGTGGTCCACGGGGAAAGTGAACCCTGGAAGTAGAGGAATAACAATGCAAACTTTGAAAGGCATTCCCTCGTTATGAGCACGGATGATGCGGTGCACAATCGCATCACCGATCTTGTTCTCAATCTTGACCTCATTCACCACAGTCCTGTTTTGGCTTTGAGTATCTCAACGGAGCACACAGCGGGCAAGCTTACGAAGTGATGAAGAACTGGTTCTCGATGTAAACAAAGTGCTCAGATAGTTGGATCGCTATTTCATTGGTCAGCATGTATGAAAAAAATGGCAACCATTTGATGCTGACCTTTCAGATATGCGTTCTGGATCGAGCATTCAATCCTATCGGGCGTCCCCATAGACCATGGCCCTGCAGAGCGACAGATTTGCAGCTCGCAGGTACCAGTCAAGCCGAGGGCAGACAGTTCCCCAGGTCGGAACTCAGGGGGTGGTAGCAAGGATGGCATCGGACGTGTATGGTTCTAGAGTCGCAATAAATCAGGTAAGTTCGCATAAATCACAATAACGAGCGCACCTTGATACGTAGCAGATAGTTCCAACTGTTTGAGATGGACGAGCTTTGAGCATTTTGAAATCTCGGAGTTACGGACAGAAACTCACCGCTGAACAAAGTGCCGTGCCAGATCCCGAGCAGGTTGACCAACCATCTGCATTGACACATCATGCCTGTGCAGATTCATGAGTGATGATGTATTGAATCGTGATTAATACGCTGAATGCCCACCAAGGCATCCTGGGAACTTTTGCACGATCATACATGTCTTCATCCGGTTTACTCAATTGATGAAAGTCAACGATACGGGGGTTGCTATAGTCCTTGCCTGAATGCCTTTGAGTATCCCAATCCTACCAAATCGGTAAAATAAAGACTCACCGGGCCAGATAACATCGCCGCCGTCACTGTTCTCCGGGTCATCTACAAGGACATGCTGTGGAGTATCCCACCTACAATTTATGAGCTTCGCATATTTGGGGTCTAAAGACATATCCCCACCGTCCGAAGCACAAGTCAAGTCCGCCCATGAATGCAATTGCCTGATCAATGACACACATTTTCTCGTGCTATTACGGTACACGTTGTGTGAGCCGAGGCCAACTTATACGAACGGAGACCAATGACTCACATGGGCCCAATAAAAGGTGCCAGTCTGGAAGTGAGACGGCGAACGTTGAACCATGATGTTGGGATGCAAAGCGCTGAGCCTTTGTTTCGCGTAACTGTAGGGTGAGTTGAGTATTTGATCCCTTCGTCAGTACGAAATCGCTACGTACTTGCTATCAGTTGGCGTTGTCCGGCTCGAGACTTCTTGGCTAGAAGGACTATAAGTAGTATATCTGCCTGGAAGGGACCAGTTGCGTACTATAGGATGACATAGATCTTTACACCCTCCTTCGCCTTCCTCTCCAGCAGGCGGTCTAACCGATACTTCTCCATTCCAGGTCTTCGCATGTGAAGCTCTGAGGAATATTTGAGCCAAATGACGCATACTACGCATTGAACTGAAAAATTACCTGGGGAGAGCCACCAATCATGAATGTAGATGCATTCCTTTGCCAGCAAAATTGCTCTTGAGAGATTCCAAAAGTAGTCGCGCTGCATCAAAAACCATGAGCAGGACAGAGCTGGAGAAGTTCTTTGAACACCTTTACCCCATCCACAAGCCATTGCGCCGCAACGTTCAGCCGTATAGGCGCAAAGCTATCAAACCGATTCTTGCCGATATAGTGGGATTCACGGGCAACTTTCTCTAGGGCAGCTATCCATTGAAGCATTTGCCGCTACACAACACACCATCAGTTCTTACTGACCACAACGCGAACCATCTAGCATAATCCTACCTCATTCTTTGCGAAAAGCTTCAACCGCATCTGGGAGTTGGAGATGTAGAATGTATGTTTGGAGACATCGCCACGCCGACTTTTATCTGTGCCAGCATTCTTGTCGTGAGGATCCAACAAAGGGTTCGTATTTGTAGACGGGTCTAGCATAGGAGTGATCTGACGAGTCAACTCTGCGCCCGACGACGACGAACTTGGTGAAGGCGATGTTGCTCGGTGTTCTATGCCGCCGTTCGCTTGCTTCTCATTTCCCGTGGCGTCCTTAGGATGGTGACCGAGGTGAAAGACCTTGGAAAGGCGCGATCGAATCGAGTCCTTCTTCGACGCATGACTCTTTGCATCATGTTTGTCCTTATCCTCTGCATCGTCTTCCTCAAGAGCGATCTCCGGATGCTTCAGTAAATTCAAGCCTTGTCTGTAATACCTCGTTGGCCTTTCAATTTTGAAGTCTGAGTCGACGAGGAATACGTCGTGCACCGTCAACTGAAGAGTCATAACATTAGCCAACAGCAACACTAAATGAGGATAGACGTACCTCGCCCATTTCTTCAACTACTACGAGATAGCTCTCTCGAACGGCACACCACTTCTGTTTCTTCTTGTCCTTCCAGCCCGTCGCCCGCTTCCCGAAGGTGCCTTTATTACCAACCGCCTCGATCTGCAGGAAGCCTGCCTTGTACTGTGCGCCCCCAGATTGGGCCAACGCGATCGACAGAGCGCTAACCTCTAGGAAGGACGCAAGTCGGTTTGCAGTAGGGTGGAACATCTAGAGTCACTCCATAACTTAGATCGGCGGAGATGTGAAGGTAGAAGAACTTACGACCGCGCGAATTAGTCCAACAAGGTAGTTCTCTAACGACTCGCGTTGCATTCGTGCAAATTCAGTGCGGCTGAACTCTCCCGTGCGCTCCTTCAAGAAGTTGAAATAAGGCAGACCTGAAGGTATATGTTCATTTCGCAATATTGAGAATAGACAAAGAAACTTACCTGCACGTGGAAATTCGGGAAGCTCGTCTGCGTTGCGGTTATATGCATTCGAAATCGTGTAATGCGTATGCAACGAGATGAATTCTCGTAGCTGCCGATACACTACCCACTTTGCCGCGCCATTCGCGTACTCGCACTCAATCCGGAATACCGCCTTATGCCCATGTAATGGATGCAAGCTATCGCTCACTCGTACCCTCAGCCTGTGGAACAGCACCGGCACCCTCCTATGGTCCTTCTCGTCCCGCTCGAACCAGAGACGCAGCATCACGGTGGACAGCCCGCCCGCAATCAGCTCATCTGTGATGTTCACCGACTGCGGAGCCACTGCTGACGATGGAATAGCTGTCTGGTCCTTGGACTGCGCCGCTATGTGTGGAATCAGCGAACGCAGCCTATTCCACCGAGGTGCCGCGTTCGACCTGCTGCCACCACCGCTCTCGATGTGTGGTAGAGACTTTGCGCGGCGTGCTGCTCCGAATCGACGAGAAGATGACGTAGACAGTGTAGGGGATTGTAGGGTCGGTCGACGGGGGTGAGGAATCGAAGGAGCTCGGGGGCTTTGAGGCTCTTCTTGCTCGGGCTCTTCAAACATTGTATGCTCCTCTCGAGGTGACTCGGCAATCCATCTACTTGGATTGAAAACATCGTGAAAGTAGCTCTCCCGTCTCTTGCCCTTGCGGTCAGGACGTTCTGAGTCAGGGTACTCGAGTGCACTTCTAAACGGAGAGGTGGCAGGTACGAAGTCTCGTATGTAATTTGGATCTTGATACTCGCCGCTGCTCCCACCGTCTGGTTCGCGGATGGATGGAACGTCTTCGTGTTCCTCGTGTGAATTAGCTCGAGAGGCGTTGTGCGACCCTGAGATGGAATAGTTGTGGGATATTGACCTTGGGGGGCCCGTCCGTGCGGAAGGAGTACCAGCACTGCGCTTGTGACTGTGGCCTTGGGACACAGACACTCTTGGACTATTCGGTTTCTGAGAAGAGCTGGGGGGTGCAGCATTCTGGAGTTGACTAGGCTTTGTTATAGGGGGATCTTGAGGATGTTCGCCCTCCGCCTCATCGGTGGGCGTCGACCTCTGCTCTTTGAATAAAGCTTTGACAGTCTCAGGAATACCGTGCGGGGGCCTTGCTATTGAGGCCATTGTAAGTTTATAGTAGAAACGAGCGAAAGAGGATTAGAGTCTTGAGTAACTTAGTAGGACAGCGGTGGTCATGGAGTAAGGATAGAAGATGCCGCCCCCGGCCAAGCGCAGCGCTTCAAATTAGCAGGCGGATGGCTGTTCTTGGCGGCCACTTCCAACGTCATCCCAAGCGAAAACAGAGACGACTATATGCGCATAAACAGCGATATATACCATATATTCTCCTGAGGCCTACCGTCGAGCAGATCTTCAGCAAACGATGCCATATATGACACGCTCTTTACATCAATATACTGTATGCATAGTAAGGCAGACCAGCAGAAAATTCTACGACTGATACGTTAATTCTACGCAATATATCAATCAAGTGGATTTCCCCCTTCATCCAACGTAACTCTCACCCGTCCAGAGGAGGTGAAATAGTTCGGAGAGATGCGCGTGGAGAACTGGAGGCATATCGAAGCCAGATACGGATAAATTCCATGGAAAACTCGCTGTCCGGACCAAGGCTGGCGATGCTCCCCAGGTGAATTTGAGACAACGCGACTGGGAATCCTGTGCGATTTAACTTTTGAGATGGGATGACGGGGCTGGCAGGGGACGGGGGGCTAATCTATTGAATATATTTTGATGATACCGCGTGAGCTTGCCTGTGGGAAGGCAGCGAACAACACGTTCGCCATCTCTTCGGGCCTCGTATCAGCGTTGAAGAAGGAGAAATTGACACTGAGAGCTCGTCTGTCCGAGACACGTGTCAACAATTCGTCTATCGCTTTTAGCGCTGCCGAGCGTGCTGTGCGGATGCAAATGGACTGGCAGATGATATATATCGTGCGCAGGAAGCCCTCTTGGAGAGGAACCTGGAGCACGTCGAGGGTGGAATTCCAAAAATTAGGACGGCTGACAGAGAACACAGAATTGTTCCATATGCCGGCAGATAAGGTGACTGTATGCAAGCTCTTGCAGTTCTTCAAACAGTCAGCTGCTACAAAAGATGTATAAGTCAGACCATTGCACGAAATCGACGATGAAATTGGACTTTTTATCGCAAAGCTTACCAGAATGTACGATGCCTGGTTGGTTGATGAACCCAAAGTATAACTGTAGATGTTCCAGGGTGGTACCCACTACGCGAATCCACAGCGGAAGCATCTCAATGTCTAACTCGTCTGGGCCGAGCGACAGTGTCTTAACCCTCAAGGAACCAGAGTCAGACGCTACTAAGCTCTCCACGATCCTCCTATCCATCCTCTCGCTGACGTATCTGACCTGTAAATGGTTCAAGGACGAGAAAGGAGTGCATGAAAGTGCCTTTGTTAGAGACAATGGTGGTAATTTGCGAGAAGGAATCGAGACTGTGGCTGAGGCGTTTATGTGATTATGAGACCAAAAGATCCAGTTCATGTTGAGAGAACGCATGAAAGGAAAGGCTGACAGGAAGAAGTTCAAATCTCCTGGATCCTCGAACTCGCAGTTATCCAATGTAACATAGAGGACAAGAGGAAACGCAAAGGCTATGCGTTGCCTCTCTTCGGAAGAATGCCCATTGCAATAAAGTTCGGTGACGTGTAGGACCTGGATCCTTGACAATCGATCCAGTGATTGCCAAAATAGATCTGAATCGTTCACAGAGTCCTGGGCATCTTCAGGCTCGGAATGCCAGCAATGATCCGCTCTTTCTCCCCGGAGACAAAGCGTCCTAGCGTAGTTCAGGATGATTGGTAATGATTTAAGAGCGCGAAACCTTTGAACTTGAGCGGCCGGGTGTATGCGACAATTCTTGTGGTATATGGTTAGGATACGATGGAGGTGACATCTGCTGCGATGCAACCAACGTCGAGATGTGAGGGAACAGGCCTTCAGTGCTTCGCGATGATTGGCCAAGTTGTCGATAATGTCGTCGATGAGTTCCTGCGGCAACATCGCACAGGCGACCTTCAAAGACCAAGTGTATTAGTCATAGCGTCCGTGGGAGTTCGATACAGAGCTAAACATACCATATGGGTGTTGGAGAAACCCTGCAGCAATACCGCACGTAGGGGGCCGCAATCGGTTGCGATGCGTGGGGGCGCTGGTCTCATGTCGCTGGCGACTTAAGAGGCGGTGGCTGACGTTGATTATCAAGAGTTGAACGTGTAATGACCAAGGGTCTTTCAACGACATCATATCGTCCCATAGGCCTAGGTTGCCACGGGTGATCCTCGAGTTAAACCCGAGTAAGTTGACGTAGAGCCATCACAAGCAAGAAAGCGGGTACAGGCGACTCCCGGACTGTGTTTGAGCCCTACCGGTCCGAGACGCACATAGCACCGGGCGATGCATCTAGGGCAGAAGAACGAATCGTCATAAGCAATGCGGTCATAACAATATACGATGAGTGCGTGGGTATACTAGTTGGACACGTGTACAAGATGTACAAGACAAAAATGAACAAGACATAAGTAAGCACGGTAAACATAAATGAAAGGAAGTTGATGATAGTACATACCGAGTGACAGAGATAACACGGAATAGGAACAAAAAAGTGCTGGTATTCTCACCGTCGCCCACATAGCATTCTTCACATCGCCACTTCCCGACGCGTTCAAGGGCGAGAGCTGAATAAGTAGCTCACTCATCGTCGGCAGCGTCATCTCCGTCCTCATCAGCGTCTTCAACCTCGTCTTCGCTGTAACTTTCCTCCTCATCATATTCAGAACCCTCGTCTTCAGCTTCCTCTTCCTCTTCCTCCTCCTCCTCCTCGTTTCTGGAAAACCAAACGATCTTCTCGTCACCTCCCAACTTCCGCATCTCGTCTGCCATAGTTTCCATCTCGGCATCACGCAAACGCTCGTGAACAACCCAGCACTTCACCGGTCTACCCCGAGCACGACGGAACTGAATGTACGATCGGAGAGACTCACTAGGGAATCGTGACCAACGTACGGTATGTAACTCGGGTAATGGGATGTCGGGGTATGGTCGTGAAGACAGGGACGAGTATTCTGAGGAAGGGGTTGTCTTTGCGGTTGACAAACTCACCGAACTCGAGCTAAGATCGGAGTCCGTGGAGCTCTCTCGAGATCCGCTTCCGGATGGAACCAAGGATGTGACGCCTGTAAGCTTTCGCGCGTCGTGCAACGGGGCCCACTGCTTGTCCTTGTCTTGGGCCACGTGCAGCTCATCATGTTGTTTGGGCATCAGCTCCTCCAGGAGCCCATCGCCTATCTTCGCTTTACCAATCTCCAACTTCTTTACAGTCTTACAACATTGCAAGAACTTCTGGAAGCTCTCCGCACTACACTCGAGGGCTTTAATGACGAGGGTGTCTAGCACCGGGAAGACTGATCCTCTAGCAGTCTCCTTTGCTTGGGTTTTGTCCTTGACATCCTTCGGAGGAGCCGGAGGGTCAGCGAGGTACTGAAGGAAAGGAGCAAAGTCGCTGCCGCTAAGTTGAAGCTGCAATCTCGAGACCAGAGGCATTGAAAGTCGACGGAAAAGCTCCATAAGGTAGGTAAGGTCGAGGTCCTTTAATGTAATTTCATGAAGGTTGGGTAGCGTGATAACGTCTGCTGGCCAATCAGGGCCCTCCATTCGTGGACCAGAATAATGCAGAGACAATTTCTCGAGGTCGGGGCTGGTAGAAAGCATATGCGCCCATAAGTCGTAAGGTATCCGAACATTGTCGGAATGTAAACCTAGGTTTATGCTCGACACATCCTCCAGGAATGGGGAGTGCTTCCAAGGCAGGTTTACGCCAATGAGGTTGATGTGTTTGAGAGATGGCAGGGATTTGTCGAATACAACCACAGGGGGCGGACCGATCTGGGTGTACAGTCGTTCCGGGCTATCCCAATGCTCCACATGCCAGAGTTTAAGGTACTCTAATGCAGGAGCAGGTCCGCAAGTCGATAACGCTGTCCGGGCACCGATCTTACATTTCAGATCTCTCACTTTGAGTGAAAGCGACCTCCAACGCTTGATATGGGGTATGAGCATGTAAAATACGGGCATAAACTCCTCTCGGAAGATGGTATAGCCGGGTGTATGCTCCTCGAGGGCACAAGTATCAACTAAGATGTCGATTAGATGTCGATGACCTCGTTGAAGATAGTGCTTCGCTCGATCCATATGGGGAACTGTACGGAAATGGACTGTGGTCCACAGCATGGGAGTATGAAGGGCGATTTCCCTCCATTGCTGGCAAATGTGCGATACGAGAACTCCAAAGTCTGGTACGCCGAGCGGAGGGAACCTCGGATACTCGTCATCAGGTAGGCCAAGTACAAAAACGCGTGATAGCAGCTCGACAGGGAGACTGTGGATAGGGGACATCGCCATCAGCGACCTCCCAGGGATGATAGTGCTGGGTTTGCTGTATGAACGGGGAACCTGAACAACGTTGGATCGTCAGTATTCAGAAATGGATTGACGAATTCCGAAACAAACAAAAATAAAAGAGTTTTTGCGTCCTTGTGTGGTTACTGGCTTCGACGATAGCGAGCACATTAACATCATAGCATAAACATTACGCCAAGACCGACAGCTAGACATAATTAGTTCTTCTGTGCGCGTCTCCTATAACGCTAGTGGGAGGACATACCTGCCGGTCTTGCACAGCACGTATGATGGGCCAGAACAAGGCGAAGATGATTGTTCTGAACTTAGCCAGCCATGTGTCTGTGTGCTTAACTGTCGTCATAGCGAGACGGACACAGAGACTTCTACTGGCACGCGAACCGAGGTCGCGCTCCGGTGTGTGCAGGGACCTATCTTGACCTGGTAGGTATACAATGCACACCCAATTCCATCCACAACAGGACAGCTTCATAGCCGACCAACGCAAGAGAATGATAGGAAGGATGGTAGAATCAACGGAAGCATACCTCGAGCGGCTTGTAGTAGGTATCAGGAAGAGGAGGGCTCAATGACGAGTGCAGCTCGGCGCTATGCTCCTGAGAAGAATACATATGTTCAGCCAAGAGATGGTAAAAAGGGACGGATGCTCCGACATATTGACGGTCGAGCATCGTCCCAAATATAAAACATACCATGCTGCCCGAGTGTTGCTCAGACCGAGGGTGTTTGTTCTCAGACAAGGTGTAAACGCAGCGAGTGCGGGATAAGAAACTGGCATGAGACTAAGAGAATATGAGAGTTTCTGGAGCCGTGCTGAGGGAAGGGGTGGCCATGGCGTTGGGTGTTGGTTTGCCTAAAACATCGCTTTCCCTCGGTCAAACGCCTGGCGCCAACGAGCGGAGATGATTTTTGGACCCGGCGGAGAAACGAGTAAGCAATTTAAAACCCTTTCCATAAGGAGCATAACAAATTCACGCTGACCATTCTTATCGAGATCATCAAAATCACTAATCACGATCTGCTACTCAACCTTGTCCCCACATTATTGCGTTTTCTCAACGTTAACGCTTTTCATGGCTCGCGGAACCTTTTAGAAAGTGCATACACCCTGTTCATGCCTTTCTTGTCGCACGCACATACGCCTAGTGACCCCGTCGGTCCCGTAAACCATCTCACAACTCTCATGTGAGTTTCCCGCTGTCTCAAAGGATACCGTTACTGACGCGACTATCCTCATGGGACTGAAAAGTAGCGCACACTTGGCTCGAAGCAGGCTCATGATATGCCACATATGATTTTCAGGCCATACTCGTAGCGTGCGGCGAAGTCCGTCCCCTGTTTCTGCACGGGAGAACACCCAGCTTACGAGGCTGCCATTGGCCCGTCATACGAACGTAAAAACTTGACTGTCCAAACTCTGCTGGGCGTTCAGATAGATACCTGTTCATCTGCATAGGAACTCATAAGAATCGACCTTCCATCAGTCATAACTGGTAAGTCTTGCGAATTGCCGCCCAACAGCTGTTCACCTGGGATGATCCATTCACATCGACTGCTAGTCAAGCTTCAAGTCGGAACCCCTAGATTTTATATCGACGCCGTGTCAGCAGACATCCCGCTACAATTTTAGTCAAAAGAGTATCCACGTTGCGACACTACATCTACACCAGAATTCGCCCTTGCAACATTGATTGAAGATTGTCCTCACATCCATTACCTCCGCCTGATCTTGAATGGGGTGAGTTCTCCCTACCGATGTCAAACCTGGCTGTCCTGGCCATGCTTGGTCCTCCTTCTCCTTCCAACTCACCGCCTTAGTTTGATTGCACTACTTGCCATGGGATGCCGATCTCATGCTGACAAAAGTCATCAATGTGTAGCGCAAGGTCTTGACCAAAGCAAGCTTACCCCATGTGCTTTCTTGTTCGCGGCTTTCCTGGACTCTCCGCGGATGGTTCTATGTCCCTTTTTCACGAAATGCCCGCTATCTGTATCCCACATATACCCACTCGACAAGAAAGTTCAATGCCCCGTTGCCCACTGGAACAATCTAGTCAATCATAACGGCCATGAATACAGCACCCGAGTATAAACCTAGCTTCTTAAAACATGCTCTCCCGGCCTCGGGTTAGTGTGTCTTCCTCGTCTCCGTTACATGTACTGAATTGTGTCCCCAGTATCCTACATTTGCTATCTGGTTATCCCCAGTCTTTGGCGCGCCCAGAGTTTTCAAGAAACTTCGCACGTTCTTCTCATCAATTTCCATCATACAAAATGCTAGAGCTAGCAGCTATGAGCCCAATGCTCTTCACAGCCCTGTAGTGACCGCGCGTATTTTCTCCCGAGATCCCCTCGCGTCCTCGGGCCCCGCCTTGGATATAATGAACACGCCTGTCCCTTTTCGTGACCGCGCGCGTCATTCACATTTCTTAAACTAGGTGCCGACCGATGCCGCGGATCGCCCCCAAAAGTCAATATTACCTCACAAAGTTGACGAAGTTCTGGCGGTCAGTGAGCGGAACGGAATGCCAGAAACAGCTTTGAAGTGGTATGCTGTTAGAATACGGGTCTTCGTGCCGAGCACGGTAGTCGGAGCCTCGCAGTATGCAACTGGGTCTTTCCGTACCTGCCCTGCAGGGCTCTGCATTCCTGGTTCATATGATCCCAACATACTACATATGTACTGTCATGAATCAAATGTTTCGTCAAAGACTCCGACTCAAAGGTCAGATGACTTAATGGTCAAATGAATCGCGGTGTTGTGTACGAAAGACCATTAATGAAAAGTACCCTGGAATCCGCAGCGAAACAAGTATTCGAAAGCCACCCGCGGTTGAGCACGCCATACTCACCAGGCTCGTCAACCGGATCTCAGTGTTTCTCAACCTTGTGCTCTGTTACTTCTATCGTCTGTGCAGTATTTCTGATGTCAGGCGCCTGTCGGTGATATGAATATTTGACCAAATCGCAGCTATGAATCCGTTAAAACGCGTGAAAACTGACGGAGCGCATATGTCGCTTGTGCAAAACTCTCTCCTCACGCAGTTGAGAACTCAGAATACTCATTGGTTCCACGCATTAAACTCTATATATACCTCCACAGTCAACCCGGCTGGATGTGCATCGAATTTACGGGAAGGATGGCCATTGGGAAAGTAAGTACGGAGTACGGTACGAACCCAACGGTATTCTTAGAGCGCATACACTTCGCAACGATATATGTACGTATTTCCGTGGAGAACTAGTACCATCCGTACGGATGTGAGGTTCACGATGTGAAATTATATCATGAATTCGGCACAGTCATTGATAAATCGCGGCATCTGTGCCGTAATATTTGGCTGGCCAGTGTCTCTGCAAAGTTCTTTCTGCCGTGCTTCAGATACCGCACCAGAGATCCGGTCGCACTGACATCGGATTGATAATACTCTGGAACGTTCTAGCAGGACTGCAACACTAGAGAGTCAGCGAAAGGAGAGTGCAGACGGCAACGTGATGGTCATAGATAGTGAAGGACGATCGGCGTAGTTCAGGCGAACGTTCCAATGTATGTTATTGGATTGGTCTTTATGCGGTTGTAGTATGCAACATACCGGCAGCGTCGCCGATAAACCGTGTTCCACAACGATTGTGTACACTAAGGGGTCCAGGAACAAGTCGATAAGTTTAGATACTTGGTATCATACATGATAATTGTCATGAGATTATATGCTTACTGCAATACTGTCTATGGTACAATATGTTCATTTCTTCCGGCTCTCCATCCTTAGGCGAGCCTGTTCTAGAGCACGATAAACGTCTGCTGAGAAAGACGACTCAGGTCGTAGATCTGAGAGCGCGGCCAAGGCTGGTACGGCATTGCGAGTCAATATAAAGTGTCTGTCCGTTGCTGGGGTATCTTCCACGTCGGGGGTCGAAGAGGCATCTGAGTCTGTATCTTCGGGTTTCTCTTTTTTAGTTCCCGCGGTAGGCTCGGCCGACGACAACGGTGGTGGCGCATACGTCTTGTATATCGAATCTAACTCCTGGCTGGCTTGAGGGATGATAGCACCTCTTTCAAGGACCTTCTCCAGGTATGCCGAAGCCTTGTAAGCTGGATATAAATCATCAGGCACATATATATTTGCTACCACTGAGTAGCTCACCTCGGTAATGGGACCATGACCTCCATACACAGAAGAAGAAAGGTAAGTTAGGGATGACGGCTATAAGTCGATGAGAACTGATTAGAGGCACGAAACTAGAGGACATGCGGACACGAACGTATTATCATGAACGGTGCTGTAAATGGTGAAATCAACATCCACATGTAAAACCCTCGTCTATGTCGTGGTGTTCGCTTTTCTAGCAGTGCACGAAGCAGCGCAAGGGGCGAAGAACACACGGTACTGGGGTATATTAGTGGGATCTGAAGTCGAGCAATTTCAAAGTACGATAAATCCGGTTAGGGAAACGGAGGATGCTGCGTCAACGGTTTGGTACTAGTGGCTGTCAGAAGACTTTGAAAGACTGACCGTCGGATGCTCTTCGGGCTTCACATTTGCCCCTGGCTGACTGAAATGGATTAACTTGGGGCCTAATGAAGGGTCTAATGATTTTAAAGCAAGTTCTTCAAAATCCATCCGATCTACGAGGCGTTCGCCGTAAACAAAGGTTTTCCGCTAGATTGGTAACAAAAAGATTTAGACCAGGCACAAATAATCAGATGGAAAGAGGGAATAAGTCTGCTACTTGGCGCTGCAGTTCACAACCTCGAAATGGGTGCGTACCTTCCATGTGCCATCTTCTGCCTTCCCAAAGCCAGCCCATAGATCTGCAGCCTTTCCCGTGGTCCACTTTAACCAGTTCGTACCCTCTTCTTCCTTTGGAGGGGGGGTAACGAAATGAACGTATGTCAAATGACCTGAAGCAGCAGAATCTGGCGTCCTTGAAGCGGTCGTGAGAGGAAGAGCAATAATGCGCATGGAGCGCTTTGCCAAGGGTAAAACAGACATTTTGGAAAATGACAGTAAGAAGATACCCAGATATCGACGACTCTGTGCGAGAGAACTGTACGCTGAAAAGTAGGCTGAAGAATTTAATGAGTTTGCTGGACTCAAGCTTTATGTCGAGGGCGTTGGAGACGGAGACCATGGCAAGCAAGCGCGCAATTGCGACACTGCCCGGCGCTAACTAGGTACTATCAGCCCTGTTCCGAGTCAGCCAACGCTGTGGCCACTCATTCTAACGAGGCTGTTTCCTCGAAATCCTAGCTCGTACTTCGCAGTAACACACATAATGCACTCACCGAATGAACCAGATTCTCCTGTCTCTGATTCTTCATCAGACACTCCACCAGCAGAAGATATTCAGGGTCAGCCAATTCTATCAGATGACAACCAATACATGGATGTTTCCAGCTTCAGGGACATGTCGAACACAAGTGCTGGAAAGCGACGCCTTCCTATCGGTGGATCACTTGGATTGGGGGTGAATGCGCGGGATTCTAAGAGTAGAAGGAGGGAAGAAATACCAACGAGGCGGATAGCTGGCGGGAGTGGTTCCGTCTGGCTATCGTCGGACATGTCAAATCTTCGCTCTCAAAAGGAAGAGCTGGTTGATAACCACCTAGTAGAACGTCTTCGTACTGGTGAGTCGTCACCTGGCTATAGTAACACAAATAACGGCACAGTTGATTCACGGTAATATTAGACTGGGGTGATCCTTTCGACGATACTGTCGTCCAGAAATTCAGTTGATCGGATTTTCTGTCGTGTACAAGTTGGTATGTGAATATGTGCTGCACGGTTTTGGATCTACTGATAGGATTTCTAGTATCATACTACTGTCACGAAAGATTGTGTGTCTTGTATTTTCATTGCTTGCGGGAGTGCTCTCTCAGGTTCAGCTATCGTACAGTATACTTCCAAATTCCAAAATCGAAATGCAGCAATTGTCCACTTTGTCGTCAACTCAACATCAGAGCTGAGCATTGTTTTGCTGCATCTCATATATCCACTCTAGTGCCATATTCCCGAAGGATCATCGTTTCCATCGTCACATTCAAGAGGAGCTATATTCCTGTGGAAAGAAAGTCTCACAAGGCTGGTCTGCTGGTGAATATCGTGTCAAGCTGCACCATATATCATCACTTGCGCTTACGTGGAGCTGATCATCAGGAACCTTGGCTGTAGGAGGTTCTCACAAGTCGGGCATCCTCACCCCTCACGTTATTCTAATTATATTGGTCCTTTCATTTCGTATCGCGACCTTCACAGACCTCGCACCGGTATGCCGAGTGAACTTCATATAGTGTTCGGCCGTCCTACCTGCCGAGCTTACACCGTGGTCATATTAAAAGCTTAAAGGACTCATCGTACTACGTGTCCAAATTTGAATCCTTCAGCCAACAATAGTGTGTTTAAACCCGTACTGCTTTCCTTGGGTTCTATATACTATGGCTAAGCAATATCAAATACTCAATTGTATGTGTCCAATTTAGTGCTTGTAATCGTGCATATACCTCACAAAATCAGCCTAACTCCTCCTTATCAGCCGATCAAGTCCAGTTTTTCCTTGAAAACGGATATGTCGTGATCAAGCAGGGGTTCACAAAGGAGAAGGCTGCCGAGTGGTCGAAAGCTATATGGGTTCGTCTGGATATGGATCCTGACGACAAGTCTACTTGGATGCGCGAACGAATCCACATGCCTTGGCATAAACGCGAGCCAGTTGCTACTTTCGCGCCGAAGGTGATTGCCACATTTTGCCTTGCCTTTATGTCCGCAGTGCCGACTGATATGACAGGTATGGAGCGCTATGGAAGACCTCCTTGGCGAAGACCGCATTGACGAACAGGCTTCGACCTGGGGCGATAGCTTCATCGTCAATCTCGGTACACCGGAGTTCGAAGGAGACGATAAACATGTCCACCCGCATGATCTCGACAATTGGCATGTCGATGGCGACTTCTTCGTCCACTATCTTGATTCTCCCGAACAGGCACTTCTTGTCATTCCTCTCTTCTCCGACATCAAACCGAGAGGAGGAGGAACATATATCGCACCCGAGGGTATCGATCTTGTGGCGAAGTATCTTGTAGCACACCCAGAAGGGGTGATACCCGTACCTTCCAAGCTGGCGCCGAGTACAACGACGTATGCTGATCCTCAGGACGATCCGGATACGTACGCACATCGTGAAGCGGTGAAAAAATGTGCCAAGTTTGCTGAGATGACAGGGGAGATTGGAGATGTGGTTCTAATGCATCCGTTGATGTTACACTCCGCGTCAAAAAACCACCTACGAGAGGCAAGAATCATCATCAACCCCCCAGTCGCATTGCGAAAGCCTTTCGAGTTTAATCGAAAGGACGTGAACGATTTTAGCTTGGTAGAGCTCAAGACGTTGAAGGCGTTGGGGGTCGATAAATTAGATTTCAAACCGACGACTGAAAGAAGGAGGCTAGTGCCCAAAAGTATGACGGCAAAGAATGCCATGCTAGAGGAAGAAAAGAGGAGGCTTGCCTTGTTCAATGAATAACTTTGAGGTTGTGGAGGTTTGGGGTGTCTGTAGCCGTTTCAGTCATACACCGAATATGTTTGCCCGATGGGATTGTAACGGTATCAGACAGATCCCACTGTCCACAACGGCAAAAAATCGCTGAGGCTCATATGGCTGGAGGGACAAATCAATGATATTCACTCTGCATGTTACAAGATCTCATAAATAATCACACAATCAAGATCTAGAAGGCCCATGGTCATCGATCACCCTCGATATCGGCCTTCAGGTTCTCCTGTTTCGCCTTGAGCATAAGATCTATCTGTTGATCCCGTCCTTCATGCATATTCACGTAGGCAATGCCTTCGAGATTACAAGTGCGGATATGGTCTCTGTATCGGGGAGCGTGATCGGAGAAATTCCATAGGCGTTCCCAAAGGTCGTCGTATCTGGGAAAAGAGGGGATTGCGGTTTGCAATCGCTGCGTGGCGCACTTGAAATGAGCCATCCATTCTCAGAAGAGAGAGAATATACGGACCCCTAGTAGTAATCCAAGCCCAACAGGGCAATCTCTCTCGGTTAACTTGCCAGAATTCCTCCCAAAAGTCGTGACATCTATAGATCCTGCGATGCGATCCAGGAGATCTTTTCTGATGTCCCCCTCCGAGAGCTTCATGAGAGCCTTGAAGTTGACTGGGTCCACATTTACCAAGGTGCGCCGGTACCTCCACCGGCGGTCTAACGGAACTTCACCATGATCCTTGATCTGTCCATCTCTGAAGTAATACCGAATGGCAGACTGTCTCGGGTAGTTCCCCATAGCATGCTGGTTCAATGGAAACAACAGCAAAGAGGGCTCTTCTGAATCGCTCTCATAGAGAGCAAGATAGAGACTGCCGCATTCGATCTTCTTAAGATCCTTGTAATCGGCCTGCGCTCGCCCTGCAGCCTCTTGTGGAGTCATTTCTATATCAACAGGGATGAGAAGGATGCCAATATGAGATAATCTGACTCGGATGGGCCTCACCTTTCAGTCTGCACAAGAAGGATTATTATTGCTGGTCGATGTCAAGTAATTCCACAGGGGTTAAATAGTGGAAAGGAGGGGTGGCCAAAATTTGTCCTGGCCCAGACTAAACGATATTCCGGCAACGCTCATTGTTCCCTTGCATGTGTGTTTACCACAATTTACACTTTCTTTTTTTACTGATATTTGGTTTTCAGCCTGTGGACCTGTTAGCACGGGTGTGCGCGGATGTCAGCTTCCTTGCTATGCTCGTAGTGGATTTTTTGGACGTACATTCTGGTGACCACAGTATACGAAAAGTGACGGCGAGCCTGAGGATGCCAAATCCAAGTTATTGTTCAAATTGATTGGTTGAACTTGGACAGCACGGCATATCGGGCCCCGCCATTAAGCGCCGCTTCCGTCTACAGCGCTTATGTAATCCGCCGTATCTCACTGCGCTGATTTGGGAGGCAATGAAAGGTTGGCCGAACGGCGAAACTTAGCATGCACAGGTCGACGACCGGCAACGCACCAAAACCCAGGTGTTCGCCTGCTTTCATCCCTCAAAACTACAAGGACGAGAGTCCCTAACCTCCTAGACCTTTGATATTCGCCTGGAGCTGTAGCTCATACACGATGGGAGGACTGGTAGGCCTGTTGATTATGTCTGCCCTGTTGGGCGTAGGAGCTTTCGCTATCGGCATGTTGCCATTATTGTTCGCATTCTCAAGTGCGTAAGAACTGCGCTCATCTGCGAGGAAACGTCGATTGAACTTCCGACAGAGAGCTCTTTAGCGAAGCTGTCCACTTTCGGTACGGGTTTGCTACTTGGCACGGCGTTAGGTGTAATCATCCCAGAGTAAGCCAGACATGACCTTTCCAGTTACTCTTTGGCCGTACTGAAAATAACATGCACTAGGGGAGTTGAAACAATTGTAACCGCGAATACTTCACGGACTTTCCCTTCAAAGACCATCGCACTTGCCTTGATTGGAGGATTCAAGTTCATGCTTGTCGTCGAGCGTCTAGTCGATCGCTTTTCCCCTGGCTCACACGATCATTCACACCATGTACCGCTCCCTACATCCGAATCAAGCTCGTCGAACGCTCCCAAGCCCCCCTCTGCAGGCGGACATGGTGCTGTAGTGTTTGACGTGGAACTAGGTGAGCTGGAACGCACTGAAGGGATCACATCCGAAGCGGTGCCCTCTTCAAGCCTCTCTTCGTCCCATTCCGACGAGGATAACAAAAAACTCGCATACCCACTGACCCTTGGTCTGTTGGTACACGCTCTCGCCGATGGGTTGGCACTAGGGTCTTCTGCTGCCTTGCCGGTTGACACTGGCCTCTCATTTGTCGTTTTCCTGGCTCTCGTCATACACAAAGGTAGGACTCTCAGACGCCTTCTCCCGCCGCCAGACTGATGTTTACTGCGTTTTAGCTCCCACTTCCGTGGCGCTGACGACCTCTCTCCTCTCTACCTCCCTCTCTCGTTCCGACTGCCGAAAGCACCTCGCAGTGTTCAGCGCGGCAACGCCCATCGGCGCTGTAATTTGCTACGGCTTGATGTCCTTTGTAAAAATCAACAGCGAGAGTAACTGGACTGGTGTAGCGTTACTTATATCGGTATGTTCCATTTTTCACAGCTGCTAGCGTTTAGCTCATGGGTATCGCTGAGTCAGGGAGGCACCTTCCTGTATGTCGCTACGGTCATTCAGCCAGGAAGAGCCGGTAGCGAAGGCGTCAGCGAAAAGTTGCGCTTCCTACTGGTTATCGCCGGGATGTTACTTCCTGTTGGCATCAGTGCAGTGTTCGAACACGAACATTGACCGGTTGTCCCCCGGTTCAAAGAGGCTGTGAAGCATCGTATCCACTAGAATTGATGCACTGTTACATCCAAGTAGTATTCTATCGGTGTCCGAGGTGGGCCTCTCAGTGCTTGGCCACGGCCCGACTGATTCGCGTTCGACAAGGATTCCATCTTCAGGTAGTAGGAATGGCTCTCAGCTTCACTTCGATCCTCTTCTTCCAGACCCGTCCTCTAGAAAGACGAAGGTGTCGCTTATACTATAGCCATCAGTCTGTAGCCCCCGTTATCCCGTGGTATCCATATTGATAATTTCTTAAGTCGGAGTTGTCCGACAGCCTGGGGCTCAGCGTGACTATTACAACGGATTCTGTCAATGGGTCACCTATTTTATACCTCCCTGAAACTGACGGTACTTGTCAGAACGAGTGCAACCTCTTTCGAGCCGTCACGTCAAATCAAAGCTCGATTGAAAGGAGCGGCTGCGTTGCGATGCTTGAAAGCTACTCGAGCCTGTTCCAGTCCATTCCAGGCTCGTCTCTCGGCTCTGGACTGTTCAAGACCGTCTCACGATGGATCCATCAGCCCTGAATTTCCTCCTCAAGTATCCAAGCAGAGAGCTTTACGACGGCCAACTTGCGAAGGTTTCTTACTAGCACGGTCGCACTTACCAGTCCTTAAGCCGATGAAACTGAGCCGACTAACTACCCTACGAAATTCCTATTGGCTCAAGACAGCGGCTATATGAGGCGATGAAGTTGAAGACCAGGTCGAACAAGGTGATTTACTACTACCAGAGTCAACTCATTTCACTAAGGATCAGTTATTAGCGTGAGCCGAACTATTCTGAACCCGTGAACTCTTCTGGCAGTCCTCCTAGAGTGTACTCGGTACGACAACAGGCCAGGTTGCCTCAAGAACTATTCGACCATATCATCGATAGCCTTAGTGAAGACCGCCAAGCTCTCAAAGCATGTTCTCTGGCTTCCCGCCTATGGTTACACCGTTGCAGACACCATCTGCATCGGTCCGTTACCCTCTATCACCAAAACTGTCGCATACATCCCTCTCAGACGAAAAATATATCGCTGTTTCTGACCCTCCCCGTGGTCTCCGAATACACGAGAGAGCTGCATTTGGAGGGCAAAACAGACTATCAACAGTGGCAGCACAACGTTGACCACCAGGAGGAAGACGATGGGACGGACCTCTTCTGGAAGGTCCTTGCGCGGTTCTCACATGTCCAAACTCTACGCGTTAACAGACTTTTCTGGGTATCACATCCGCTAGATAGCAAGGACAGGCTCTGCACTTCATTCCCTTCCGTGACAGACCTTGATGTCTACATGTCCGACTTTGCCGACTCTTCCGAGTTTCTTTCCTTCCTCTCGGCGTTCCCTCGCGTATCCCGCTTAAAAGTCGAGCGGGTCTTCTGGTGCAGGAGTGCGACAGAATGGTACAACTCGTCAGGGCTGGACCCTTCCTCGTACCGTATTCTTCCTCCAGACGCGACTCCTGGAGCATACCTTCGCCGGTTGCAAGTGCAGCATTGTGACGTTCACATTATGGTCGACATCGCCAAATGGCTTGCTACATTATCCTCTCCGACAATCAATTCATTATACCTCAGTCCTCCAGATGGAGACGACTTTGGGGCGCTTCCCTTGTATCTCCGTGCCATAGGACCGTCTCTGGAACATCTCTTTCTTACTCTAGAATTTGACACAAGATGCGAGACTCTGAGGCAAGGTAAACTCTCGTTCTCACAGTCGTTCATATCGGATTCTCACTTCATTCTAGCAATCGCTGGCTTAGAATCTTGCTCGAGGCTTCAGTCTCTTACACTTTCGGGAAACTTCGCCCTTGGCAGAAAATTCGTCAAGGCTGCTAATATCTTCTGGCCTTGCGTGCTCATCGTATTAACACATACTGCTTCAAGACGTCTGCATACCGTTCGGTTCGAGTGCCAAATCGAGGACCTGGAAGCCTCCGCCCTATCTGAAGTTGACGCCTTACTTTCCGATCGCGCATTTGCGTCGTTGTCAGACGTGATATTCGTTTTGGTCGATTTGAAGGACAAAGACTCAGAGGAGACTATGGGTATACTACAGACGTATCTCCCACTTACGGCATCTCGTGGAGCCCTTAGATTTCATTTCTAAATATCTATCATTGAACATAATTCTGTTGTTTAACTAGGACTGTCAATGATTCAATGGTAACGAGTAGTATTTATCGTACAGTTCAATGCGCAGCCAGTGCCGCCGCATTCCGTCCAGCCTTCCGCCCAAATACTGCTCCAGCGGTCAAGCCGCTGCCGCCGGGGTAGTTGGAATAAAACAGATCTCCTACAAGTTCCCCAGCTGAAAACAAGCCTCTTATTGGCTTGCGCGACTCCTGCGACAGGACACCAGCAGTTTCGGGATCGATAGCAAGTCCACCAAAAGTGAAGGTGATACCACAGGCTACCTTGACAGCCAGAAACGGGGGTTGCGCGAGAGGAAGGGCCCAGTTAGACTTCGGTAAAGACAATGAGATGCTCGACGATTGTGTGGATAGACCGTCTTTGACGGCTGGATCCCATTTCTTGGCTGGATGTTCGGCTTGGAAGCCTCGTGCGGCATCACTATACTCGTGGATGGTCTTGATGAAATCCTCCCTATTTTCCAATCCTTCAGGCTCCAATTTCTCCGCTAACGCCTCGACACTATCAGCCCAAATCTTGCTCGCAACATCGTCTCCGTATTCCTCTTGACGCAACCAGGGCGTAACACGGGAATCCCACACCTGGAACGCAAACCCACCAGGTTGGAACAAGATCGCCCGACCAAATTTCGCGTAGGTAAAGTTACGGAAATCCGCGCCTTCATCTACGAAACGCACGCCGTGGGCGTTTAGCATCAGACCTAGTGGGTATCCAGATTTCGTATATTGGTTGCTTAGTACACGATCTCCTCGGTCGGGAGGAGCGTAGGCATCCCAGCATGTGGAGTGACAACCTGTGTTACTAAAGTCTCCTGCTAAAGCCGCACCGATACAGGAAGCGAGTGCAATACCATCTCCAGTGTTATACGGTGTTCCACGGACCTGAACCAATATTAAATTCTCCCGAACACATTTTCATATAACAGTAAAACCCTGACTTTAGCACGCTCCCATTCCTTGCCGAGATGCATTTTTCGCATGGCCGAACTAGCTTCATATCCGCCCGATGCGAGAATGACAGCCGAGGTCTTCAGGTGTAGCATCTTGCCTTCTCTACGAACTACAAGCCCTGCAATTGATCCATCTTCAACGATCAATTCGACTGCCATGGTATCAAACCACTGGTCCACACCCGCATCCTGTACGGCTTTCTGATGAGCTTGAATAAGTCCTTTCCCTCCATTCTGCACACTGAGTACCATCCCTCCCCAGAACTTCTGACGCCCTTCCACCAGATAGGCCTGTCTGTTGAAGGATAGCGTGAATGGAACCTTGACGCGCTCTGCTAACCACGCAATAGCACTTCGGGAGCTCTCTACTACGGCTTTGACCAAAGCAGGATTCGGCTTTCCTTCTCCAACACGCATGATATCGGAAGTGAAGTCTTCCTCGGTGTAAGGATCCATATCAATCTTGGACGCCATGTCGGGTGTAACATTGTGGACGATAGGTAGGAGATCCTGGAGGCCTTCGTGAACTGTACGATGAGCACCGGCGGTAAAATAGCCGTTCCCACCGACCCATTCTTCAGGGCATTTGTCCACTATGAGTACGCGTTGCGCACCGGAGTCGATAGCTGACAACGCGGCGCAGCTGCCTGCATGGCCGGAGCCGACCACGACGCAGTCGAAAGCGTACATTGACATGGATGATAGAGGGTGCGTCCATAGGCGGTAATCTCGAGATACCATATGTTCGTAAACCAGGTGACACCGGACTTGGCGAGTTAGCCGGCAGCACTCAGGCTAGACATTATCAAGAGAGTTTACTGAGAATCCGTGCGGTGAGTTTCATAGAGTGAGAAATAGCAAGACTTGCAAAACGGAAGAAAGGATCGTCGTGGCTGAAGAAAGGAGGAACCGGTAAGGGTCCGCCACAGGCAAGGCAACGCAGGTTCGATCCCCTGGTCACTCTGTAAAGCAGACTAGAACTGACTAGAACCGAGTGACAAGATCCTGTTTTAGGGGCGTTAGGTGATGTCAATGATTACTTACGATTTCGGAGGATTTTTCTGCCCAAGGGGTATAAAGAAGGGGGGTGGTCGATTCAGGTTTAAATTTGATTGAGGACCGTGGTCACCGTGACCGAACAACTGAACCTGAACATTACACCCAAAACGACAGATACACGGATGTACGAAAAGTTAAATAGGACGTGGAGGACCATGCAAAGCCTTCACTGCCATCCCTCGCCAGAATTGCGCACCAATATCCGCGCATTGTTAACAAAGGCATGTATAAGGTGGTCAAATGCGCTTCTCTCAGCCTCAGAGACGTTTGGATCGCCGCGCTTGGTCGCTGCAGACAGTACATATTCTGGCCTAGCTAATTCAACCTCCAACTCGTGGAGGATTTCGGGCTGCCGCATAAAGTGGTAAGGGGCTATATCAATGTCTTATTAGGGCTGATACATACTTTGGTATTTGGTCCGGCATTAGATGTGACCTGAGTGAGGTCAATCACAAATTCCTCATGCGTGTAACTCATGCGATCTTTCTTCCGTGTATGTGTGGTTGACCCAATTGGCGGCGGAACTGTGAACAAGAAATGAAGATAAGGGTTGAGTACAGAAACAGATGTGTTTTGACGCACCGGGGATTTCCAGGTTCACGCTTATCCTCCAATCCGCAGCTCTCTTCGGACTATAGATATCCAGATTGCCAAGTCTGACTTTTCGCATGCAAGCAATGACGGTTCCCGTTTTCTCATCTCGTGTAACTCGTATTTTATCTTTATCCCGGGGGTTGTCCGAGGCATAAAACGAATCGACGAGGTGTTTATGGGCATAGCCTAACGGCGAAGATAGATGGTCGGGTTGCGAAGACGCCATTTTCAGGTTGTTCAAAAGGGTGTTAAAATGCTTGTGTTGCATCTGGGTCCTGTGGCATTTGAGAAAGTATTTGACTGGGCTCATGTAGGGCTCACTGGTGACATATTAGATTCGAACCGACAGTCAACCATGTCCGGTGTCAAGACTGGCAGGGAGATTAGGGCTGAATCTTGCATCCAAAAACATAAGAATGCGTACTAGTTTCGACCAGTACAGGAAGCTGTAACCTCTGCCCACTTATTCGGTCTCTCAGTACACCGATTTTTGCTTCTACCTCTATGACACCAGTACGGTCCGCTCGTGTGACAATCATATGGTGCACAAAATCCGCCACTTCACGAATAAATTCGTCAAGAGGTTCGACGCCCAGAATTGACAGTGAGAGTGGCGGCATGTTTCGCTCAGGAGCGTGGCCATTGCCATTCGGCGGTGGTGAGTGTCGAGCACGTTTTGTTGCGCGATAGCCATCATGTTCTGAATCAGAAGGATTTTGGTCGACTTCCATCGAATATATCGTGGGCACAGGTCGAGTAGTTTACAGGAGGGGGGCGGAGGCAAGGTGTGTTTTAGGCGTGCTCCCTGCGCAAGATTAGGCGAGATTTGGAATCTGCACGCGTCGGCTTTGCCGCCGGTGCAACAGAAATTCGAAGCGACAGTTCTCCGGCGCTTATTCCGTCTTCCCCGCATTTTGCGTTTGGCTCTTCATATATACTTTGAACATGTTCCGAGCAACTCGTTCGCCAGTATCATCTCTCAGAACTCTGCGAAGATGTCGTACAATTGCATATGTAGCTCCTCAACTACCCGCACAATCGCACGGGCACCTTCCGACGTCGCAATCACCGATTACTCCGAAACTGCAGTTCTTCAACTCGGTCATGGCGGACGGTAAACAAATACCTACATATCGCGTTTTGGATGGTACAGGGAAGCTGTTGGATGGTGCAGAACTACCAGATGTGTGCCTTTTAGATCTCATAAGCCCAAGTTACCGCTGACCGAACAATAGGTCGACGAAGTTCTGGCACGGAAGATGTGAGCCATTCCTCGTACCTTCGTGGCCAATGCTTAACATTTGTAACGTTTAATAGGTATGAGCATATGGTTCAGCTCCCGATAATTGACAATCTCTTGTACAACGTGCAACGGCAAGGCAAGATCTCATTCTACGTATGTTACCCCTTTGTGCCCTGCCCTCTCTTTGTCTGAATTCTCAGTGATAGATGACAGCAGTAAGTTATCAACAGATTCAATCAGTACATGCATCTCAGGCTCCGATCATGGCGTAGCACGGAGAAGAGGCGACACTCATTGGCTCAGCGGCTGCCTTAGCTACCGACGATGAGTGCGTATTTTCTTAATCTTCAAGTATACACATCGCGAACGCGAGAGAATGCCCTCAGCTAGGACTATCTGGCAGTTACGATGCTTATATCGTGACAAGGCCATAATGGTAACTTCGCTGCGCAGAATTTGGGACATATCCTTCATCAGGCTGAGACGTTAGGATATTTTCCCAAATCTGTCCGCAGACGGAAGGGTTGGCTTTATCACGATATGAAATCCCACATGTGCAGTATCTTTCCTGCCTGTGGGCCCTCCCGCGACTGCTGTGATATCGGGCTCCCATCTTATTAATCTCATCATCTTCCAGGGTGCTTGGTAAAGCTTATTGCCGTTGCATCTCGGTGTAATTCCTCACTATTTGCATAGGCCAATACCGTGAGATGGGTGTGCTTCTTTGGCGAGGCTTCGACTTTGATTCGGTCATGGCTCAATGTTTCGGCAACTACGAAGATGATTGCACCAAGGGAAAGCAAATGCCTGTTGTAAGTTTGCTATCCTTTTGCCATGTAAAGCGGTCACGTTCAATTTTCCTACTTAGCATTTTGGCTCGCGGAAATACCATTTCCACACGATATCCTCGCCGCTAGCTACTCAGATTCCTCAAGCCGCTGGCGTTGGCTTTGCACTGAAGCGCGATCCCGCTCGCCGTGGTCGTAACTGCGCCGTGGTCTATTTCGGCGAGGGGGCTGCATCTGAGGGTGATTTCCATGCCGGGATGTTGCTAGGTGCGTAGCTTTCTTTACATAACGGATCTTGCGATTTAACGCCTGCTGTACTAGCATCCACCGTTCCATCTCCCACTCTTTTCATTGCTAGGAATAACGGGTTTGCTATATCGACGCCGTCATCCGAACAGTACCACGGCGACGGTATTGCCGCGCGAGGCCCAGGTTATGGGATGCATACTATCCGAGTGGATGGTAACGACGTACTCGCAGTGCTTGGCGCAGTGCGGGAAGGACGGAGGTTATGTATCGAGGAAGGACGCGGCGTTCTCATCGAAGCAATGACATATCGGTAGGTTTGTCTCCAACAGATCTTATACTAGCATTGCATGGATGACATGTTCTATTCTCAGCGTAGGTCATCATTCTACGTCTGATGATTCATTTGCCTACCGTCCGAGGCAAGAGGTCGAAGACCGCAAGCGGATTGATAACCCCATCTCTCGCTTCCGCCTGTTTTTGGAATCTCGTGGATGGTGGAGCGCCGAAGACGAAGAGAGGTATAAGGAGCAAGTGAAGAAGCAGATCATGCAAGCTTTCAAGCGGGGTGAGAATCTGCCAAGGCATGAACTCAAGGAGATGTTCACAGATGTATATTCCGGTGAAGAACCCTGGACCATTGTGAGTCCTTCTATATGTTTTTGTGCGCGCATTTCCACCTATTTTGCGTCTTTTTGTAGACGGAACAACGGGAAGAATTACGGACACTGCTCCAGAAGTACGGCAAAAGTTGGGAACCGTGGCGGTCTGAGTTGAAGAAGTACAAAGGTGAAGGGAGCGAATTCATGAGTTAGCGAAATAGTACTGCTACGCAAAGATATAACTTTGAATCATCAATCATTTCGTCTTCCATCGAATGTTTCAATATATTACAACTTACGCTTTGACTGCGCTAATCCGTGACGTGACCTCCTGTGACATGGAACGTCACAGACCCCTACCGGTCGTTTGCGAGTTGCAATCACCGCGACCTGCTTCTTACCTACCACCACGACTCCCAAGTTCCCTAGGCAACGTAGAAATACAGAAGATTTCCTCTAGATTTCCCCTTGCGGGAACCGATTAGTCTCTCAATGCAAAGTCTCTTGTAAATGCATCTCTGACAACGGATAGGCTATTCTGAGTTTCTATCTACACGGGTCATCCGACCAGCACCCGTTCACTCTTTAGTCCGTCGCAATCCTGGAGACGTTACAACCTGGCAACCGGCTCTGGAGTATTGCAAAGTCAAGATCAGAGTCTAGAGCATCATATCAATGAGGTAAAAATTCATTACCGTATCTCGGGGTGTCTTCAGCGTGATGGATGTGAATATCACTAAACAACTCGTAAATCCTGTTCGTGATGCATCTCTCCCCCTTTCGTTCTTCTCTGGATGTGCCTTTTGAGCCTGGATCCATAACGTCGTCGCCTCTGCCCCCAGTGAGGCCCCGTTATGCTGATATCCTTCGCAAGTCTCCTCCTTGCGTTTGGTCCGCCGGTCGTCCTCTCGCATTTCAAGTCTATCACCTTTTCAGCTGTCCAACAGTGCGGCAACTTTTCCGTAAATTTCTCTGGAGGCCAGGTCCCTTCGTCCCTTCCTTTAACGTTGACCGTCGTTCCTTTCAACTCTACCCCGATATTCATCGAAATCCCTATATCAAGTTGGAATACTACCACGCTGACGGGTGCCTCTGTCACCTTTCTCCCCTTTCCTGCAGACATTGAGTTTGTAGCGTCTCTTGACGATGCAAATGGCGTGGGTACTGGACCGGTGTCGGATGTCATCAGAGTTGACCCTTCCGATAACTCATCGTGCATCCCTCAAGTATCCTCTACTCCCGCCAGTCGATATACTGTGGATACCCCGTTCGCTCAGTGTGCGCCGGTTGATGTCCGGTATGACACCAATATCGTTGATACACCCCCCACCATACGTGCATTTGTGCCGAGAAACGCTTCATTCTTCCTCAACCAGACAGATGTCAGCAACACTGCTGGGCAGGCTTCTTTCACGATGGACGCATTACAGGGACAGCAAGTTGTGCTTCTACTCAGTGACGACGCAGGTTTCAAGGGAACAACTGATTTGTTGGCGGTGGGAGGGAATTCATCCAGCCCTACTAGCTGCCTTCCAACCCCGATGTCTCGCCAGAACAACCATCATGGCCATTCTTCCGCACCCACACCCACCCCTACTCCCTCCAAAGGTTCCCTATCAAAGTAAGTGTTCATTGCTATGGACAGAAGGTACTATCAGACTAAACGACTTTCTAGAGCAGCCGTCATAGCAATTGGACTCGCCTCCGGATGTATTGTAGGAGGGATTATGTTAGCAATGGCGATCTGGCTATATAAGGAACGCCGACGAGCAGGACAGAATAGCTTAAAGGCTCTCGAAAACTCAGCTTCTGATAATGATCCGGCACGGGATGCAAAATGGAAAAATTCCTTCCGTAGTACCGAAGCTCCTCCGATGACAGCAGAAAAACCATCGCTCCCGCGGCTTGTGCTACCGAATCGACTCTCAGGTACCGTGCGAATGCCTTCTGACGGAAATAGTCTTCACTTCGTCAAAGATCCTCCCTATACCAATGCGAAACTCGGCCTTCTTTCCCCGTTGTCTTCTCGCTTTACTGCTCAACCCCATCTTGGCGTCGATGGGACTAGCCGCGAACCACTGTCCTCCATTCCTGTTCCTCTGACGACACCACTCCCCTCTACCCGCGAACGTGCACGACGGCTCACGCAGATGACTCTTTCGGCTCGAAGCGGTGTGATGCGTTCACGTCCCTCGTCCCTGTCGTCAGATGATATCGAACATATCCTTGAGATGGCTACGATGTATTCTGGTCCAACGACACCCGTATCACCCGTGACATTTCGCTATCCGTTGGCGAACAGCCCAGCCACACGACTAGGTGAGGGCGGGGCTACTATATATTCGTTGTCAAACCGTATAGGTCATCCTATACGTGAAGGGCCAGCTGGTGCTCCCGTGCTACATTCCCCAACTCCTGGGCTCCTCTCGCCACACACAGCTACCTATCGTGATCCTCCACAAGCACCGCTTCCGTCTTCCCCTCTAGCTTCTCCAGTGGCCCCTTTCTTCCGTCCGTCAATGTTATTGTCCAATCTGAGAGAATCAATCAGTCAAGCGCGAGGTCTAAGCGGAAATCCATCGAAAACGGGTCGTGCTGCTCAAAGCTCGTCTTTCCTTGCGATGTAGCTGTTCCTTTCCTCCCCTTTCCTCCGGTCATAACGAATTTATGCATGGCTCGGCTGGTGTACGTTTGGTGCCTCGCGGTATAATATCGTGGGCTCGGAAGTATCCTATTTAAACGGACTGATTGTAAAATCATGTATCTTTAGCGTTCCAGATAGTTCTATGTTTTCGCACGTACAGCCAATTCAGATAAAATCAACCTCAAGGGGAGAAACTTGGTGCAATGGTCTGTTACCACTGAAAATCATGAGTTGAGGCGTGATCCCATATAACCATAGGAAATTCCATGGCGTTCATATCATTGTGTCTATGACATACTACGTAATCAAGCTCCAGCTGATGTTCTGCTGCCTCTACGAAGGACTAGTATCTGCTGCATGACAATGAGGGTGGCATAGATCGTGTCCAACCTGGGAGTTGATATCCCAGCTTGTCTAGCTCGTTTAATAATTCCGCCTACGATAGCCTCCACCTCCATAGGCCGTCCAGCTTCCAAGTCTACTAACATCGAAGGCTTGAAGGTCGAAGCGGGATTCTCGCTATTGAGAACTTCTGTCGCTACCGTGTCTGGAAGCAAAGCAGCTTCTTCTGCGGGAAGACACGCTCGGGCCACCGCTAGGACTTCCTCCATAATGGCGATAAGTGCTGCACGGGATCGTTCAGTGGAGAGAATATCGCCGACTGTGCAACGCGCGAGCGAGCACAGCGTGGAGAACGATGAGTTCCTGCCATGTCTTCGTCAGCGTTTTGTCTTGAGAATGTGTTAACGGGAGGATATATACCATAGAACTTTTCGCCATCTTGCGACATCTATATGAGCTGGCTCCGCTGAAGCTCCCCCAGATTCAAGCATGCGGCAAAGAGAATCCAAGGACCGAACTTCTGCTTCCTCGATGGGTTCATAAGCAGCGCGGAATGGCGATTTGGCTTTATGGTAGCCTAGGACAAGCCGTTCATTCCCGTGTTGGGTAACCTTACGCCCTCCGTCAATAGCTGTGGTATCCACCCACGCGCAACCTGATATGATCCTGTTCTTGCAACCTAGTTTAGACAGCTGATCTTCTAGTTCGTCTTCTATTCCGATCCCGTTCTGAAGAAGCACTAGCGCAGTTTCTGGAGAGTCAGGTAGAGTCTTTAGCAAGGGCTCGATGATTGACGATGTCGGGTACAAGTCTAAGAGGCACTTGAAAGCACAGATAATCATTGAGTATTTCCGATCTGCAGCCTGTTCCACTGTCCGGACAACTGAACGAGGAGATTTAAGACATCGGGCAGGAAATAAACTTGAGCTCGTACCTCTGTGTGGTTTCCACGATAATCTGTTACCCAGTTTGTCTGATACTATGTCCAGTCCATGTTCTGCAACGCGATCCTGCCGTGAGTCTCAGCCTCGGCGATAGCGTTCAGACTGACTCCACCTTCGATAGCGTCAAAGTTCGAGCTTGAAATTTGGGTATCAGTAACCAAAGTAGAGATGTTGATATTCCTGTCAATAAATGTACATCTTACCGACACACTGCTGTCACTTTCGCTTTCGACGATCGCTCAAGAGCGAAAGCATAGAATGCTCCGATGGCTAATAGACGGAATGGTGACTTTGTCGATTGATTGTAAGTGCGGGTATCATACCTCCAAATCCAACTAAGCATATGTCGTTCATTGCTGGTGACAGGCTGAGATACGCCCGGAAGATGGAAGTTTAGCGTATGTGACTCAGTTGCCTATTTCGGAATTACTCTCATGAAACGGCAATTGCCGATACTGTAGCTCACTGGGCTCTTCTTCGTGCTCACTTCATTTTCTACTTGAGTCTGACATGGGCAAAAGTGCAAAATTCTTGAAGAAGGTATATTCACAGTCGTTTGATATATTAACAGCTTGGCTCATGTGCATTTTACAGCCAAAAAAGAGTAGCATCCAGTCTTCCGGAACTGGTCGCAAACCCACCGCCTTGCCGAAACAAGCCCCAGTTGAGCAGAAAAAGAAGGCTGGTTTAAAATCTAAAGTGCATATACGAAAGCCTGGATCTGAAGGGCATGTACTTGGCGGCGCAGACTACGTAGGATTGCTCATGGGAGGACGAAAGAAAGCAAGGGAAGAGGCCGCGAAGCTACCACAAGACCAAGATTAATGGATCCGGCCAGCGAGTAATCCTGGAGACTCAGGGAGGTATCCATCCGTGTCGACACGGCCTACCGACCAGGAGCTGTCTTGCAAATCCCTTGGTCATCATAATGTTCACGGTTGCGTTCGAAGGTGAGTTGGATCCCATACCGGCGGTCTAAGCCTTCTCTTATAACGTGGCGCTCATAGGTGCACCTCGCAATATCGATATTGGCTTTGAGATGGGCTATAGGTACAGGTACATAGAGTTGTTACAATATTAGGAAGAGCACATCGCATGTGGGGGCTTGGAGAAGGTTTCTTAGAATATTTGCATGTGATTTATGCATTTATGTTGAGACACAGAAATAAGATTAGATTAGATTCCGAAGTTTCGTCGGCTTATCTTTTGACAGGCGCACAAAAATTCGTTTGCATACTATTACATTATACTCGCTTCAAGAGGTTGTTCTTGCTCCTCATCTAGGTGCAGCCAACATGGCCACCAAACTCGCTGTACACGACCCACTAGCCCTAAATTTACGTGGACAAACACTTTTCCTGCTTGAAAAACTTCCCCTCGATTCACCTCATGCGAAAACTCTACGAAGTGTGCCTTCGCGATCCCAACTACTTCAGACTTTGTCCCACCTTCTGCACACGCCAAGCCTGACTACCCTGGTGGCTACCGCTTTCAGACCAATACTGTTGGATTTATGTGCACGTTGGCTGGAAAATTTGGAGAACCTGTATGAGAAGTTGGAGGCGGTCTGTCTGCTTCTGGAGATTCACCCTGAACTTTATCCGTGAGTTTTCATGCGAGCGTACCAAGCTGACTATTCTCAAATTTTCATATCTTAGAATACTATCCAATTTGCTCAATCTTCCTGAATTTGAGCACGGTCCTCTAACATTCTTGGAAACCGCGGAACCAATACGTTCTTTGGACGCGTCCTTCCTTCAAAGGATATTATTGGCATATTATCGAATTTTGCAAGCCAACCGCGGCCTTCCCCCCTCCCTCAATTGGCCTCTGACTCTTCTCTCTCAGCTCATATGGGTACCACATCCAGACAACGGTGTACGCTTCCTTGCAATCCGATGTTACGCCTTGCAGACAGGCATGATGGAAGTAGAGAGGGTAAAAATGGAGACCGATATCATAGGCGCCATGGGCGAAGTCGATTTCCAGGTGAACCACAGTGAGACTGTGGATGGCACTACACAGCTCGTAGATGGCTGGGTGATGCCGATTATCGAGGCGACAAGAGTGGTCGACGCACGAAACGCCCTATTGATCGAACAAAATTATTACGCATACGCAGACGGCGACTCAATCGAGCCTATTCATCCCGCGGAATTGAGGTGAGTATATGCGCTGAAGGGCTTCATTCAACCAATTGATTAAGTGCCCGTTAGCCCATTAATTGTGAACGTGCAAGGAATTTTGATGTTCCGCACGTCGTGCACTACGGTGCCAACTTCTCCATTAGTTCCTACGTCAACCACGGCGGAAGCGTTGCGTACGCTGGCCGTGCACATCTCATTGGGTGTTCCCACACTTCTTACATCTTCCCCATCTTCGGGGAAAACACTCCTGTTGACTCATCTCGCAACACTATTGCATCCAAATACAAAGAATCAACTCGTGACAATTCACCTGGCAGACACAACGCTGGATCCCCGTTCACTGCTTGGGTCGTATGTAACGTCACCTACACGGCCAGGCACTTTCGATTGGAAAGAAGGTGTCCTCATACGCGCAATGCGGGAGGGACGCTGGGTCGTCTTCGAAGACATCGACCGTGGTAGCAGCGAAGTACTGGGACTCATCAAACCCCTTCTCGAGTCGCTCGGTGTAGACCGATGGATCGGTGGTCGTGGAGGACTGGAGGTTCCCGGCCGAGGTTACACAGAAGCTTCAGAAGACTTCAAGATATTCGCTACTAGATCTCTTACCCCTTCCCGGAACGGAACGTTCCCAGCATCAACGTTCTATGGCGCACACAAATTCCATGACGTTGTCATCGCCTCTCCCACCCACGATGATCTGCAAACAATCGTAAATGCTCGATTCCCGAGGTTATCCGGCGCCCCTAGCCAAGGCTTGATTCGTCTTTGGGAAGCGGTGCGCGATCTAGGTCTCACGTCATCAACTCGAACTGTGGGTATACGCGAGTTGGAGAAGCTGTGTATGCGCGTAGAAAAACTCCTACCCCCTTCGCATCAACCGATGGATGTTGACTCGGATGACGTACAAGATGTCACTCTGTGGAAAATATTTTCAAACCCTACTATCTGCGAGGATATCTATCTCGAAGCCAGAGACGTCTTCTTTGGTTCTGGCAGCACCACACTCGCGGCGCGCGTTCACCTCGATTCTATTGCCGCTGTAGTTGCAGAGCATCTAGGTCTATCGCCAGAAAAACGTGACTGGTTGCTTCATGGTAGAACTCCGGAATTCTCGGTAGAGAAGGACGTAAATGGGTCTGTTATATCTGTACGTCTAGGCGCAAATCGACTTATTGCTGCTACAAACGAAGCGGATACCCTTCAAGTAACACGACCATTTGCCATGCATAAACCGGCAATATCCCTCATTTGCCGTATTGCCAGCGCAGTCACGCTGGGTGAGCCCATCCTTCTTACCGGAGAGACCGGTACTGGTAAAACCAGCGTGATCACCCATCTTGCGGCCCTGCTCCGCAAACCTTTAATATCGCTCAATTTGTCTAATCAGACTGAGTCTTCCGACATTATCGGAGGCTTCAAGCCTGTGGACACGCGCATCCCCGCATCTGAGCTTCAAGGCCGTTTCTTAGACCTCTTTGGAGGAACCTTCAGTCGCAAGAAAAATGCTCACTTCGAGGAGTCGATTAGGAAAGCCGTGCAAGAAGGGAAGTGGAAAAGAGCCGTAATCTTGTGGCTCGAGTCCGTACGATTAGCTCGTGAGAGGATTCAGGCCAGGCTGGCTGATGAAGCGTGAGTTTCAAAAATGTATATCAGTTTTGATGATATTGACGTCCTGCCCCAGAAACCAACCAAGAGAAGTGGAAATTCCTCGGAAGCGCCGGAAGACTGGTCAAAATGGGCTCAATGTTTCCGAGAGAGAATGGATCGATTTCGAAGACGACGTCCGCAAGTTTCAGGTTCAGCATGTTGAGGGGAACGGCAAGTTCGCATTCGGTTTCGTGGAAGGACCACTGGTCAAAGCGTTGCGTGCGGGTCACTGGTGAGTAATCTCACAGAGTACATGATTATGAACACTCTAACATCATACTGTACTCAGGATCTTGCTCGATGAAGTCAATCTCGCTAGCGCAGAGACCCTCGAATGTATCTCCAGTCTTCTACACGGCCCTACAGCGTCTATCACGTTGACTGAACAAGGATCGTTAGAGCCCGTACCAAGGCACCCAAACTTCCGTCTATTTGCATGCATGAACCCTGCTACTGATGTCGGCAAGAAAGATCTGCCTCCGAATATCCGCTCGCGCTTCACGGAAATCGATGTACCTCCGCCCGATGCAGACAAGGAGACTCTTCTCAGTATCATCGCCCACTATATCGGAGCATGCGCTGTGGGGGATAAGGCTGCGATTATGGACACTGCGGAGTTCTATACCGCAGTTCGTACTCTGGCAGAGAAGCGGGAAATCGCTGATGGATCCAATCACAAACCGCATTTCAGCATGCGCACGCTGGCTCGCGCCTTGACTTTCACCGCGGATTTGGCGAGCACGTACTCTTTACGACGAGCATTATGGGAAGGGTGTTTGATGGCTTTCACGATGGTACTAGACCGACCAAGTGCTGCCGTCGTGACTAGCTTGGCACAGAAGCATATTCTTGCAGGCGTTCGAAACCCACGCTCACTGTTAGCGAAGGAACCGACTCTCCCGCCGTCGCGCTCTGCTGACTCGTTCGTCAAGTTCGGGCCGTTCTATCTTGAACGTGGTCCACTGCCTGAGGATTTTGTGGAGGAGTACATCATGACTCCTTCGGTAGAGACGAAGCTCATCGACTTGGCGCGAATCTTGGTCACTAGACGGTTCCCCGTACTAATCGAAGGCCCGACCTCTTCAGGAAAGACGAGCTCCATCGAATATCTTGCTAGAAGAACCGGTCATCGATTCGTTCGGATCAACAATCATGAGCATACCGATATTCAGGAGTATCTCGGGACATACGTTTCTGATCCTACAACCGGGAAGTTGGTGTTCAAGGATGGACTTTTGGTTCGTGCACTCCGAAACGGTGATTGGATTGTCCTGGATGAACTCAATCTCGCACCTACCGACGTCCTGGAAGCCCTCAACCGATTATTAGACGACAATCGTGAACTAGTCATTCCTGAGACACAGGAGGTCGTTCGTCCTCATCCTCAGTTCATGCTATTCGCTACGCAGAATCCACCCGGACTATACGCAGGAAGAAAAGTTCTGTCCCGTGCTTTTCGAAATCGGTTCCTCGAGGTACACTTTGAGGACGTGCCCCAGTCCGAGTTAGAGACCATTCTGTGTCAACGTTGCCGAATTGCACCATCCTACGGTCAGCGTATAGTAGCTGTTTTTCAAGAGCTGCAAAAGCGTCGACAATCTAGCCGGATTTTTGAAAGCAAACATGGCTTTGCTACCCTTCGCGATCTATTTCGTTGGGCAGGACGAGATGCGATCAATTACCAAGAACTTGCTGAAAATGGGTATATGCTTCTTGCAGAACGTGCCCGCCGTGAGGAGGACAAGGCCGTAGTCAAGGAGGTCATGGAGACAATTATGAAGGTTCGCATTGACCCGTCGCATATGTATAATCTGGGACCATCAAGACCAGACGTAGCCTCCTACCTTGGCTGCCCGGTACCCGCATCTTCGAAGCTTGTTTGGACGTCGGCTATGCAACGGCTCTTCGTCCTTCTGGCTCGAGCACTGCGCTTTAACGAGCCCGTCCTTCTAGTCGGAGAAACCGGATGCGGAAAGACGTCCGTGTGCCAACAATATGCTGACATCGTGTCACAAGCCTTGTACATGGTTAATTGCCACCAAAATACCGAGACTGCAGATCTCATAGGTGGACTGAGGCCAGTTCGTAATAAGGCGGCTCTCGAGGGAGAAATCCTGCAGATTGCCTCTCCGTTATTGGAATCGTTAGGTCATCAACTCGACGCTTCTCACCCCAGCGAAGCTATGCCTGCAATCACAACTACGATCAATGTACTACTCAAATCCGCGGACCTCGATGCGACTGTACGAGAAGACTTGTTGAACGTACACAGCAAGATACAACGTCTATCCATCATGTTCGAGTGGCATGACGGCCCTTTGATAGAAGCGATGCGTAATGGCAGCGTCTTTCTAATGGATGAAATATCGTTGGCGGACGACTCGGTCCTCGAACGCTTGAACAGTGTGCTTGAGACGGGTCGCGCAATCGTACTTGCAGAACGAGGCGGGGATACTCATGAGTTATCACACATCACAGCAGCAGAAGCGTTCAAATTAGTAGCGACAATGAACCCAGGGGGTGACTACGGGAAGAAGGAGTTGTCACCAGCGCTTCGTAACAGGTTCACCGAAATATGGGTTCCCTCTGTCGACGATCGGCAGGACCGGGAATTAATCATCAGCTCACTTTGGAAGCACGACGCTTTGATGACTCAAACCACCCCTCTGTTGGATTTCACGGATTGGCTTGGCGTGAGAGTCAACGATCAAACTGTGACCAGTCTGCGGGACATATTGGTACGACGATTTCGTGATATCCTAGTTTGCGTCATTGGACTTACCATCTAATCAGGCGTGGGTGGATTTCTCCAATGCAGCATACCAAGCCGATCGCTCTCAAACTATGTCTGTCAATGCAATATTTGTAAGTTTCAACGACTCGATGCGAATATCTGATTACCTGACATCTATTCCCAGCATCACGCTGCCAACATGACTTTCCTTGACGGGCTTGGTTCATTAGCTCAACTCTCTTCCTACTCTCAGTCTGCTTTGGCTCAGCTCAGGGAAGAGGCACTCGTGAAATTGAAGGAGCTTTCACCGATAACAGAGGAATCCCTTGAGGACACCGCGATCTCTGATTCGTCGGAATACATCCAGCTGGGCTCATTTTCAATACCTAGAGGACCCGGGCAGGCCAACCCTAACTTGTTCAGTTTCCAGGCGCCAACTACGAGGAACAACGTCAATCGTGTTGTGAGAGCATCTCAGCTGATGAAACCAATTTTGCTCGAGGGTAGCCCTGGCGTTGGAAAGACTAGTCTTGTTTCAGCTTTAGCGAACATCTGCGGGTATCGTCTGTGCCGAATCAACCTTTCTGACCAGACAGACTTGGTTGACCTCTTCGGGTCAGACTTACCAGTCGAGGGAGGTGGACCAGGTGAATTTGCCTGGAAAGATGCCGAGTTCCTTCGGGCTTTACAGGAAGGTGACTGGGTTTTGCTAGACGAAATGAATCTTGCCCCGCAAGCCGTACTCGAAGGCCTCAATGCAGTTCTTGATCACCGAGGAACAGTTTATATCCCTGAGTTGGGACGTTCATTCACCAGGCACCCCTCCTTCCGAATCTTCGCGGCCCAGAACCCCCTACATCAAGGCGGGGGCCGGAAAGGTCTTCCAAAGTCTTTCTTAAATCGATTTACGAAAGTATATGTACAAGAGCTTTCTAGCCAAGACATGCTATTGGTTTGCCGCAGCTTGTTTCCCTCTATCCCTGTCGACATCTTACACGGCATGATCACTTACACCACACGGCTCAATGAGGAGGTGATGGTGAAGCGGGCGTTTGCTAGGGAAGGCGCGCCTTGGGAATTCAACCTGCGGGATGTTATCCGTTGGGCATCCTTGTTACGTGCTTCAGGGCCTGATGCTTCCCATCCTATTCGCTATCTTCACACCCTCTTCCTCCAGCGCTTCAGGACGTCCGATGATAGGAGGCTCGCAAAGAACTTATTCCAGTCTATCTTCTCGAATCCTGACGATCTTCCACATAATCCTACCACCGAGCCAATTCTCTCCCCCGGGTACCTTCAAGTCGGATACGCAGTGTATACACGTGAAGGATGCTCGTTAGTCCGTCGCACCGGCCGCATACTCCAAACTCAACTCCATACCCTAGAGACTATGACTGTCTGCATCAACAGTTCTTGGCTGACAATCCTCTCGGGGCCCCGTCGCAGCGGTAAAACGTCGTTGGTTAGATTAATGGCCCACTTAACAGGACATACACTCCAAGAGATATCTATCAATGCTGCTACTGATGCCACTGATATCCTGGGAAGTTTCGAAGAGGTCGACCTCAAGAGTCGAGTTGCGCAACTATTAGGTAAAGCGAGTATATTGCTGGCTCGTATGATAGCTTCGATGAAAGGATCCCGTCTACCGAATGCACAACAATTCGTAGCATTGGCGAAGAGTCTGCAAATGTCGTGGTCCGAAGGCGCTCGACTTGGGATTATGGAAAAGGCCTCGAGCCTTTTGAACGACCTAGAAGATCTGCGCATGCCAAACCCTGCCAAACAAGCTCTAACCTCTGTCCTCAACGAACTTCTGCAAGTATCGCAACGTGCTGGTCGCTTCGAGTGGATAGACGGGCCTTTGGTTCGAGCTCTGAGGGAGGGCCTTTGGATCTGTCTAGATGGCGCCAATCTCTGCAACCCCTCTGTTCTTGACAGACTCAACTCGTTGTGCGAGGCAGATGGCATGTTAATATTGAACGAAAGGGGAGCTGTTGATGGTCAAGTCGAAACAATAAGGCCTCACACAAATTTTCGACTCTTTATGTGTGTTGACAGCCACTTTGGAGAACTGTCTAGAGCTATGCGCAATCGAGGAGTTGAAGTTGCGCTGCTACCCGCACACCACGCGGAGGACAAGAAACGACTTCTCGATCATATGCGTCTTCCATCGGGCTATGCTGCTTCCACCACCGATTTCTATGTCCTACCCTTGCATTATGAACTCGTCCGGAGAGGGTTGACTATCGTGGAACAGCCAGCCGCAGTTACTGGCCTCTGGCCTTCGGATATGCTCTTGGACGAGGATACATTATCATCCTCTATAGTGGCGATTTCAGAGGCGTTGTCTTTATGCACTCAATTGTCGCCCGCCGGGTTCCGTGCTGTCATGTACTTCACTGCTCAGTCAGTCTCGCCTCAGAACATCGGGTCACTTGTTCGGTTCCTTCGTTCTACTGCTACTGTCCAACCTCAAAGGGACTCCATATCGACCCTGTTAAGAGAACTTTCGAGAAGTCGAATTTTTGACATAGTCAAACGTTGCCGACTCGAAGCCAGTCAAGCACAGTCGTATCCGCTGGAGCTATTGCTCGCTCAGGTTGGTTTTGTTTTCGTGTCTTTCTTTAATGTCTAACATAAGTGTGGTTCTCCTACAGCCTATGGATCTCAAAATGAATACCTCAATGCTGGGGCCCCTCTCCTCACAAAATGATAAAATGGCATCCATACTCCTCATGCTGCGCCTCTTTGTCACATTAAGTATCTTCAATGATCCCGCCTGTAATCCCCATCCAATGGCAAACGCTGCCGACCGGCCTGGATCATCCGTTCAAGAGCGTACACTGCATGCGAGTATGTCAGTGGTCAGGGCGCTCATAGACGCGGCGCACAATTCGTATTCTTCCATTGATGTTACTGTCAACACAGCGAAGGTGAATCATGCATGCTCTCTGCGTCGACTCCGTGACATTAAATGATTATTAGGCGGACTTAGCTGCTATGTTACATCTGCTTAACTGTGCCGGATATCTGAAAAAGATCGTATCAGATAGCACACTGGACTACTCCGCCATGCATGTTGTGTCCCAGTTACTTCACGAATCCCTTCGTGAACCTCGGCAGCATCTCTCTGAGGTACTCGTTTCTGTCCAGGCGTTATCTGATATGGTTGCCTTGAAGTCCGGGCTTGGGATGTCGGAGATATGGAAAGCCTTGTCGGCTCCAAATGTATCTGACGCGGACATGACTAAACTTCTGCAACTTGACAACGCAGCTGTCGCTCTGCCGCGGGATATGCAAGGTAAGAAGAGCCACGTCGCTTCTAGATTTAAAAAGCTCATGCCATACCAGATACACGGCCTCGGATACTTCAGCTCATGGCCATGTCCACTCTGCCTATGAGCTACCCTCAACAAGACGACCTTGATACACTGATAAACAAGTTACAGACAGTAAGATCTTTAAATCCTGAGCGAATGACTAATACATACCCTAACATATCTTTAGCAAATACCAAGCCACATGGAAGCCGAGAAAGGATTACAACGCCGTCACCTCGATCCTTCATCGCTCATCACAGAGCTTGGATTCCTTGCAAGCCTATACGGTCATCTTTCGGATCCATCAGAAGTGAGTCAACCTATACCGGTATCGCCGATTTGAAGTGCTTAATCCTTTCCCTAGACATTCATTCGAACAGCACAGGAGGTCTTGAAACTCGCTTGTCAGGACCCAAGCAGTTCGCTGTTACGACTGGTGCCCTATCAACATGCTATATGGTCAGCAGAGGCAGGCCGCCGTAAGTCCCAAACGTTCATCAATCATCTATGTATCATCTAATCATGTCTCCAGCAATGTTACCGCTCATCGCTGACATGCATAGGCAGTGGCTTGAATCCATATGGGACGTCAAAGAACAAGCAGGAGTAGGTGATTTCTAGTTTGCGACACAGTGAAGTGCTTATCCCCTTCTAGCTTGAAGGTCCTTCGTTGCTACTTGTGCCGGTGGAGCTCCTCAACACAATTGCACACTGGTCAGTTCTTCAACCGATGTATTATGTATATTGGGACTGAACTGGGAAATATTTCAGTGACCATGACGTTCAAACGTTGCTTCTCCTGGATACTTATGAGGTCACGCTTGGCAGGCACATACGATCACTACTAGCGCAGAGTATCCCCACGGCCGACAGACTGACACAACTTACGATTGTACTTAGCCAATGCGTATTGATGGTACGTTGTGACTGGCAACTTGAGAGGAAATGCGTTATTAATTTAGATCTCAGGTATCGTCTAGTTTCCGCCACGCTTTCGAACCAGCGGAATATACGGCTCTCGTGTCCTTACCTAACCATACAGCGTTCGTCCCTGGTTCCAACCAATGGCCGGAACTCTTGACACACCTGGAGCGAGCCAACCATGCCGCATTTGGTGCTGCCGTCAAGCGTCATCTTCGACCCTATATTTGTCGTATAGACAGCGAGTCCAAGGACATGCGCTGGGTGATTGGAGAAGGTTGGATTGCATTTGCTCGCCTCCTGCTCGAGCTGTTCGTTCCAGATGCGCCTATCGATCCTGCCGCGCTCCAGAAGTGTTATCAGGATTTCGGAAACGAAGAGCGCGCAGTACTCACCTTTCAAATATCCATGCACGAAGATTTGGAGATGCGCACGAGTGGCGACAGAAGTAATGGGACGATTAGCTACCTCGAGAAGATGTTGGCGGAGGGAGATGCAAAGTTGCCAAAGTATGACACACCCGCGCCGACCCGGTCTCGCAACGACATAGCTCGCCTTCACACATATTGGTCCGAGGTTCAACAATTTCTCAACCAGGTGCTATCTCCACACAAACTCGAAGCATATATCTCCATAGCTATCTCTGGTGACCCTGGAGCACTCGCGCGCGAGCACGTCATCCAGAACTCGATATTTGCGTTCAGTCAGCGGCTAAACACGGTATACAAAGACTTCGAAGATATCAACATGCCTATACAGCTTGCATTGTCCAGCATGAGGCTGGGCCTACGACTAGTTACTGACTCTGGCAAACTCGAAGCGCTGACCTCGCCAGATGCCAAGGTCCCGCTAGCTCGCGGGTTACTTGCTTCCCCGTCTGTCAGAAGCGCGGAACTCATTCGCATCCAAACGTCACCCAGCGAAGCCTCTGAATTTTCCTCCAGTCTGCTGATGACTAAGCTTTCTGGAATTGTCTTCCAAGTCATGCTGGGCAGTGACCTACGGGATTACATGCACGAGGTTGATCAGGTCTACGAACGAGCGTTGGGACTGTGGCTGGTAGATCTTTCAAGAGCAGAAGAAAGTGAGCGGGAGGCGCAGTCGCTCTATCGGAGAAAGATAGAAGAAGATTTCAAAGAGGATGAGACCGAAGAGGAGTTTTTATCGATGTTCCCCGAATTTGAGGATGTTCTGGACGACCACATTCCCAGTCAAGCCAAGATTTCCCCCCAAAGGCCATTATTGATTGGCGCCTCCTCGATCTTACAATTGTTCGAGATGCACCAAGAGCTCTTCCTTGATGGCAATGGTTCCCAACGTATCGCCTCATCTGTTCGGTTCGTCGAACAACGAAGATATACCGTCAAAGCCCTCATAGGATCCCACATTTCCATGTGGCCTGAAGCTCTCGATAGAGAAAGCCTTGCTTTCCAGACTCGACTTCTGCACGATCGACTCACGGGTCTTCGTACTTCTGCTCGGGCCCGCTCGTATGACTTTTACCTGGACGAAAACATATCTGAGGCCAGGAAAGCTATCTCACTTCTGGATTCGCTTGTTCAGCGTCTCGACTCGCTCATCGCGCAGTGGCCTGATCAAATGGTTTTGCAGCATCTAAAAACCCGTTGTGAAATGATCATGAGTTTTGGTCTCCGCAGCTCCGTAGCCAAAATCCTCTCAGCTTTAGAGCACCTCCTGCTGAGTAGCGAGGACTGGGAGATGTATGCGAATCGGGATAACAGTCTTAAGGTTCATCAACAAGCATTAATAGGACTTATCGTCGAATGGAGGCGATTAGAACTCTCAGCGTGGCAGGGACTCCTAGACACCCAAGCGACCATCTTCGCGAAGGGGGCTTCAGAATGGTGGTTCCGCCTCTACGACGCTACCATCCGTGGAGTGCTTAACATCTCACCTGCCGACCGAGAGGAAGGCGAAACCCAACAGGCTGTATCAGCCTTCTTGGAAGATCTAGTTCCTTTGTTGGACGACTTTCTGTCCCAGGGCCCTATGGGTCAGTTCCAAACGCGCATAGGGCTCGTACAGTCAATGGAGGTATATGCAGACAAGTTAGCGGCATATAGAAATGAAGATTCAAGCTCTCCTCTTCGCCGTGTCCATCGTGTGCTACGCACTACAAGGTGTTATTATTCGCAATTCAGCCCTCGGGTATCCTCAACCTTAGCGGAACAACGGAAAGGGTTAGAGAAAGACATTCGCGGCTTCATCAAACTTGCGAGTTGGAAAGACGTCAACGTCCATGCACTCAAGCAGAGCGCTCAGAAAACACACCGACAATTGTACAAGATCATTCGAAAATTCCGACAGATCCTACGTCAGCCCGTATCCAACCTTCTGCAACCGGTTGTCTCCGAGAACGAGGGTCGAGGGAACCCACAGGAGATTAAATCTGGTATCCGAACTTCTGCATCAACAGTCGACGAACTTTCTTTCCCCGATACGCCATCGCCATCTACGTATCCCCGGCACTTGTCCAATCTTCCTCTCACCTACCGCAATTTCGCCAGCCTTATTGAACAGCGTCTCAGGTTGTTTATTGAGTCCCATTCGTCCCACAATGTTGAGTCCTTGGCAGGTGACATCATCTCGACTTCAAAGGCTCTCGCGGCCTCCGTTATCCCAGCGAACTTAGATGCTACTCGCCGAATGAAGCTGCAGAAGAATATACTCACCCGTAAACGGAAAGCGTGGAGTGATTTGTTGAAGGAGTTGAAGCGAGCAGGGCTCTCTGGCCATGTCAAACCCGAAATTTTAGCCCAGCACAACAGCAGGCGTTGGGTTCGTGAGCAACCCATGCTGTCATCTGATCTGTATGCAAGTAGCGCGATTCTGAAAGCCGAAGAATATTTCTATGTTCTGCTTGGCTTGCTCCCAGAGTTAAGAGCCTCACTTTCCGACCATCATCCAGATATCTCAACCAGGGAGTTACAACGTGCTGTGATGCATATTGAATCCGGCTTCTCCCTCGCTTTGCAATGCCGCTCTCGGTGAGTCCATATAGCTTGTTGGACTTGGACAGAGTACTTATCATAGCGACTAGTTTGGCAAAGTTAACTTCACTGACCCAGGAAGCTCAGCAAATGCGCAATCGTCTTTTCGCCGTGTCTAAATGTCCTCGGATTACCGGTGCTGGCCCTGGAGTGCCCGCTTATGTCTCATTCGCCCGAGATGTTGTGAATCAACTCGAAGACGCACTGCAAGAACTCTCCCAACAACTGCAAGGGCTTCAGGATGACCAATGTCTCACATCCTTCCCGGAATCGATACTAACAGATATAGGTACTCTGGTGGTTTCGCTGCAAGCGCAAACCATTACGCTGGACAGAGTATGGCAAGACGTAAACTCCACGAAATATCCTATCCTTCTGAGCGGTACGTTCATGACTATCTATAATAATGAATACATCGTTTATGACAATATGCAGACGAGGAAGATAGTATCCGAGTCTCACTATCTCGATGCACTGAAGCAGCTGAATGCCTTCGACGATGGGCCGACAGCTTCTCCAGTCTGGAGGCATTTATCCGGCCTGTGCAGGTCTGGCTCGAATCCAAGCGACCACCATTGTGTGATACTCCTCGTCATGCGACTTGGACATATCCCGAGAACCGAGTCATAGACACTCTTCTACTAAGCGTACAATCCACACTCGGCATTTCTGCTGCTGCGGACGCAGAGATCGACCGGGAATCCACGGACAATTACATTCGCGAAGATTGCCATCTACTATCCCATATGAGTAACAAACTCAATCTTCCCAAGGTCATCGATGACCTACATACACTTCTATCCGGGCTAGCGGCATCTGAATGCGAAGTCGTTCAAATATGCAGCGGACGTCTCCTGCCATTCTTGGATCGCTATCTCTCCCTTGTTGAGGAGCATATAGTCAATCAGAGCATTTGGACAAAGTCACTGTTCAAGCTGAACTTCGTTTTGTGTTCAATTGTGCGCTCAGTTGCTAAAGATGGGTTTTGCCAGCCTAAGGACACCGAGGAAGGGGATTCCGTTGGAGAAGGACAAGAGATGGGTGAAGGCGCAGGAATGGGTGAAGGAAGTGGAAATGAAAATGTGAGTAAAGAGATTCAAGATGAGAGTCAAGTAGAAGGCTTGCAAGGAGAAGATGAGGGAGACAACGATGATGTGGAACGTGCTGAAGAAGGGAATGCCATCGAGATGAGCGAAGACTTCGGTGGGGCTCTGCAAGACGTACCGCAAGAAGAAGAAGAGGACGGAGAAACCCAATCCGATGACGAAAGTCAGGGGGATCCGGAGGAGCAATTGGGAGATCTAGATGCTGGAGATGAAGACGTGATCGATGAGAAATTATGGGGAGACGAGCAAGGTCCACAGGATAAAGACGACGGTGGGAAAACAGACCAAGATCATTCGAAGCAGGAAACGAGCGACTCAGACATGGTCGCGAAGGAAGAAGAACGATCAGCTTCGAAAGAGAACCCGAAGTCAGATTCCGCACAACCTACTGAGGATGAAACCGAACCGCCTGTTACGGAGGAACAACCTGCTGAGGATGAAGACACTACTATGCCTGACGGCAGACCCTTAGACGATCATATCGAGAACAACGACACCCTAGATATCCCAGATGATTTGAATCTCGATATGGGTGAAAATCAAGACGTCTCTGCTGAGGTAGAGGACGATCCGATGAACGACCAGTCTGAGGGAGAAGATGCTGAAGGGGATGGCGCACAACCAGACGAAGCCATGGACGAGATGGACATCGAGGACGAGGGTGGGTTGGCTCAAGCCATGCAAGAAGATGCACATGAGGGATCTCATGAAGATGTTGTGGATGATGCAGTCGCCCAGCCTGACACCCATGCTGGCGACGGCATTGGGACCGAGGCGGAGGCTTCTGCGGTATCTGCAGGTACGGAACAGAGTGTAGAACCCGACAAGGAAAGCCAGTCAAAGGAATACGGGGGTGAGACGGGTGGAACACCTGATGAAATCAAGGTACAGGATCCCTCCAAGTAAGTTCTCTAGTTCCTTCTATTTCTAACACCATCTAATACATATCATAGGCCTTCAGGCAATGATTCCGCCAAAGAAATGCCGACGCAGCAGTCGGAGACGGAACAAAGCAACGAGCAAACTCCTTCGGCGGCGGACGTTGGGGGCACACAGCGAGGTCAGTCAACCTCAACGGCACGGCAAGCCCAACCACTGTCCACGAATCCTCTACGTAGCCTTGGCGACGCCCTCCAGGAGATCATCCAGCGATTCGATGAGATATTGGAGAGCGACGGTAATCCCGAGACTGACATGCCAAGCCAGACAGCTCAAGGGGTATCTCAAGTGGAATACATGCAGCAAGAATCAGCAGACGATATGCAGGCTTTGGGGCCCGCAGGACAGGAGGATGTTGCCAAGTTGCAGGACCTGAAGCTGGTGGATGACGACCAACCTAGAGAGGACCAAGTTGCTCTGGGAGAACAGCGAGGACCAGAACCAGAACAATCAATGCCTCCTCATCCCGCAGCTCTCCGGGCTGAACCTACTTCCGAAGGTCTCCGTGAAGGCGTTGACAGTGCCTTAACCCCAGCGGATGTTCGCTCTCGCCTACCGGGATCCACTCCGGATGCCCATCCGTTATCAATCCCTGCAACTGAACTCTCTCTTCCTGAAGAACATGATGCAGAGGAAAAGGATTTGGAGATGGAATTACGAGAATGGCAATCCCGCGGCCAGCCGTCAATCGGAGCTGAGGAAATGTGGCGCCGCTACGAGTCGCTCACACAAGATCTGTCCTATGCATTGTCTGAGCAACTGCGACTCATACTGGAACCGACAATGGCAACCAGGCTGAAGGGAGACTACCGGACGGGAAAGCGACTGAACATGAAGAAAATCATCCCGTATATCGCAAGTGAATATACAAAGGATAAAATCTGGTTACGTCGCACAAGGCCGAGTCAACGAGAATATCAAGTCTTAATAGCTCTCGACGATTCCCGGTCCATGGCAGAATCCCACTCCGTTCATCTTGCATATCAAACTCTCGCGCTCGTTTCCAAAGCCCTCAGTCGGCTCGAAGTGGGTGACGTTGCTATCGCGAAGTTTGGGCAGACAGTAGACGTGCTGCACGGCTTTGACGGAGGTCCATTCACGAATCAGTCTGGAACGAAGGTCATGGATGCTTTCCACTTCGACCAAAAGGCAACTCAGGTCTTATCGCTCCTGGAGACCAGCTTAAATATCCTTGAGCAAGCCCGCGAACGCCGAGCCATGACTTCTTCTACTGCTGCGGACCTCTGGCAAATGGAAATTATCATATCAGACGGTATTTGTCAGGATCATGAACGTCTGCGCACCATCCTGCGGAAAGCAGAGGAGCAGCGGGTAATGGTCGTCTTCATCATTCTTGATTCGCTGCATACAGGCAGCATGGCGCCTGCCCTGGGTCAACCTGCGACTTCAAACTCCATTTTGTCCATGAACCAAGTCGCATACACGGACGTTAACGGAAAAATGGATCTCACAGTTAGGCGATATCTCGATACCTTTCCCTTCGAATACTATGTGATCGTCAGAGACGTAGAGGCCCTTCCCGATGTATTATCAGGTACACTCAAGCAATTCTTCGAAAGGATTTCGGAGGAGTAGAATTTTTGTAGCATATGATGTATCTAGATTCTTGTGTACTATTGATATTAAGACAATGAAGATAATTCGATGCGAAAGGTTGTCCGACAGCGGAACGAGCCACACCCGGTACGGACTATCCCACTTGAACGGGAGGACTGGATGGGTCAAAGTGCTTCAGATTTATTTCCCCGAGGCCGTGAAAGGATTGGATACGTGGGGATAAGCCATCCAATCCTGATTTAAGGCAAGAAACCTTGTAGTGGCCCGGGAGCATGCGATTCTTCGGTAATCTAGCATACATCAGCCGCGTAATCACGCCCCGTAGCTTGAGAAAGTCATGAAATTTATCATTCACAGCCGAATATTCAAAGCGCTTGGTATCAGCTCTTTAGGGATTGTACCTTGTACCTGAAGATCAAGGAGGTAAGATATGAACCGTAGCAGCAATGATAAAGCGAACCTTTCGCATATACTCTTCTCCTCCTACTTCCCACCCGTTCTCTGCAACCGGTAGCATACAATTACTTACTATCGCTGTGACCAGTATGCCCGCACCAAATCTCTCTCCGGTATACTTCCGCCATCGGACAAGATTGTTCAGTAATTTATAGCACCGCGCAAGGAACCGCCGACGGGCAGGGATGGCCTCCGGATCGAACTTGGGGTTGTTGAGGGCCAAATAGGGAGTAACCATTGCTTGGGTTGACGTCGCTTCTCGTTGGAAGATGGTGAACGCAGACTTCAATAGCATCTGAAGAAGAACTGTTGAGATGCTATCAACGAAAACGTGGATATTGTGCTCGCCTGATATTTCAGGTTATCTTTCTCAACGGAAGACTCAATCTGCTCGGCCAGATCGATGAGGGTACGGACATCCTTGGCGGAATAAGGATCAAAAGCACCGCTCTCGATTATCTTGCAAATCCTTGGGATTATTGCCGTGGAAATCATCGCGGAGACGAGATCGCCATCTGGTCCAAGTTCTGCTTCTTCGTCGTCGTCTTCATCATTTGGTTTTCGAGGTCGAGAGTAATCGTATAGCGACTTATACCATGCGAAGGTGTCAAAACTTGTCTCATCCTATGTCCCGTTAGTAAGCATATATGCTGGGAGTTTTTCGTACCCACTTCCAAGGGATTCCATCCAACGATCTCAAGCCGCGTCCAAAACTCCCACCCACTAACCATCCCGAGGCCGCCCCAAGCCCCAGTATAACTATCGCCAAATTTGTCTCTCCACTCGCCAAACCATTTACCAAGACCCAAACCAGGATCTTGGAAGTCTTTAGCCCTGACATCAGACAACACGTCGCGGCGCTTTAGCAGTAGTTTCTCCACAGCAGTCTCGTAGTCCGCAGCATCGGATGGAGGTAACGAAGAATCTGTGGAGTACCCTTCGTCCTCTTGCGAGTCATTCTGTCGAGCACGTCTTCCTGTTCGTCTTGCAATCCGGGCAGCTCTCCTATCACGACGAGCTGAAGGGGAGTTTACGTTGTATACTGAGCGCCCGAGTTCGTCTATCTCTTCGCTCTGTTGTGACGGTAGTGTACCAAGGAACAACGAGAGATCGTCTTCGCTATCTGCCATTCGTCGCTTGGATACCATGTCATATCGTTCCTGGAGGAGTGAGACATGTTCCTCTTCTAGCTTTTCTAGCTGAGGGAACTATGGACATGCTATATAAGTGACAAGCACAGAAGGACTGATAAGACGAACCAACCTTTTCATCAAGGAAGGTGGCGACGCTCTCCACCCATTCTCTAAAGGCGGAAAACCAGCTCCGCTTCTCTTCTGCGACCGCTATCATGTCACGCATTTCCTTCTCACGAGATTCTAGTTTTGTCCGCTCGTCCGCTAACGAGGTCATGGATGCGGTATTTTGAGCATGTGAGGCTGTTAACGCAGTCAGCGAATGAGTAAGCCTTGCTATAGCAGGGCCTAGGGTGGGTATCGGCGTGATCGAGGGTACTAAACCAACCGTTAAGCAAAATATAATTTCAAGCAAAATGGTGGACGTACTAGGCGTTGGCTTGTAAGTTGGTTTGGGGGCTTTTTCTATGGTATCTTCTGTGCGGAGACCGCCCCGGCGAAGTTGTTCTAACTCCCACTCCATCGTCTCCTCGTCTTGCTCCTCACTGTGCAATTATAAGCATATATATACAGGAAACGTAAATGCAGGAACGCACGCATCTACGATCAACTCGTTCATCGCTTCTCTGCGTTTCCGCGCCTCGACTTTGCGAGATTTCTTGCCAAGAGCAATCCTTTCCTGAGCACTAGTATACTCAGCAAACTCTGCGTGACGTGTCAGATATGCGTGTGGTTCACAAGGGTAAGGATATCGTTACCATCGTCCGCCTCTCCTAATTCGTCTTCTTCACGGACCAATCGACTTTCAGGATGAGGCCCTTGCGAGTAATCATCGCGTTTCGTGACAGATAAGGATATAAAATCCTCATTCGTTGATCCCACCTTCCGCAGTCGCTCCCTTTTTTCCTTTGCAGCCAATATAGAGGAGTTTGATGGGATTGTTGTATCCATGTCTACATCTCCTATAGAGTATACGTATATCACTCCATGTATGCCCTTATAAATGAGATGCACTTACCTTCAATATCGACAGCCTGAGCCAGAGATGATTGAGCTAACGAATCTGTGGCCATAGATATATCCTCATCGTAGGATGTAGATTCGTCCTCTACTAAACGGGGGCGTGAAGACGGCGTGCTTGCCTTCAGCTCAGAAAGATAAGCATCGTTATATCTCGGGCCTCCCTGGGAGGTCGTTGGATCCGAAGACGAAGATGTTAAGTTTCTAGACGGGATCAGGCAGATGAGCTCAAGAGAAACGACTACGAAGAAGCTAAGACTCACCCTGGAGGCAGTGCTTGTTTATTTAGCTGTAGCTTCCTACTCAGGTTCGACTTCTTAACCTGAAATACCTCATCGTCCCCCTCCTAATGACCCATTAGTACAATTTCCGATGGGAAAATGCAACCTCTCACATCTTCAACACCACCACCGAAGCTGAGCTTCGACCTGGGCTTGAGTCGTGACTTTTGCTTATTTTTGAGCTTCGTAGCAATAACACTGGAAGATTCTTCACCGGTACCTGCTGTAACATCTGAGGCAGATTCAGCGGTGCCTGCTTCAGGGACTGGCCGGGATCGCTGGGAATGTTTTGCTCCTTTCCGCTTGAATGTCACTCCTATACTATCCGACATTTTGGGAACAGATTGAGTGTGTTCTGACTGTGTCAGGGAAAGAAAGGGCAGGATTATCGTGTGTGTAAGTCTGTAAAACTCACAAACTTGGAAGTGACTGCTTGAAAGGACTGCAGCGGAGTGGACGAGCGCTCATAGTGCCACGTGGAAATGACGGAACCCTGAACATGTTGGTTCAACTTCCTTACACTCAGGACAAATATTGTGATTTTGTTTTTTTCGCGCAACACAGATTTATTTATCGCGGAGAGATATCTCACTGGGTCACATATAACATCAAGCCGACCCAGACCCCGGAATTACTAGCACGAGAATTTTGACCGTGCACACCGACCAGCCTAAATGTAATCGCAAACGGCGAAGGCGGTATAGGGCGGTATCTGATCATGGCCCAGCGCAGGAAGCACTCCTCCATTCCGAAATCGATCGCTCTAAACACCGACGATACCTTGTGCATCGGAGAGACACAGCGCCCGTTGGCACTAAACAACTAGAAGCGCGGATGTACGATATCCGCTCAGGCTAGTACGAAGTATTGTTAGCTTTCACTAGATATTGTGCCCATATGAGCCATACATCGCAAGAGGTCGCCATTGAAGGCGGTGGTAACATTAATGTTATCGACCAGTTGGACAGTTGGCGGTAGCCGGTGGGGGAAGTCGCGTATTGCGAGGGTTCCCCGCCCGCGCGGACATCGCGGGGACTCAGAGCCCCCAAAGAGACGACTATAGTCGTGGCGGAACATGGCGATATGCAACGAGAAGGTGTAGTGTTCAAGTTGGGACGGACAGATAGCGATGGCCCGTCGTTTCAAATGTGAATGATTCGGATTCTTGCGAATATTTTTGGCCGTATGGACTAAGAAGTAAGGGCTCTCCGGTCTCCACTGAGGACTTCGAAAAAATGCGAAGATAAAGTAATTTATGACTAGCCAATATGACTATATGTCTTGCATGTGGTGAAGGGCCGTGACAAGCTCAGCGCATTAATGGTAGTTAACCGTGATAGTTTGCACAGAGAATTACTGGACTACAAGTCAGATGCATGTACTGTGGCATATTCAGGCAAGACGTTCTGGATGACAACTTGCCCAGTGCTTACTATTTCCCAAATGAAGTTCATTTCTAGAATGCAGGCACTGGGAGCACGCGCTGCATAACAGATAGAAGTAGGTTCGAGTTTCCCCCTACAGCTCCTTGTGGAAGATTATTCTCAGTCTTGATGAAGGGTGCGACGTAGAAGCAGCATCATGATTCAAATTGCGCCTATTTCTTGTATTTCATTGGCGCCTATCACAATTCGGGCCTTTCTGCAACTTTCGAGTTGTGAAAATTGAAATACCTCTCCCCGACCGGAAGGTCGAAATCGCACGCAGAAACAAATATTCATCCGCGGCACGCTTCGAGTGTTCACACAGTATGAGAAATCCATTGGACGGGTTTCAAATTGATATCCGTGTAAGCATCTTTAATTCACTCGCAGTGTATTCCATTTATTTACTTGGCAGCCGCTTCAACCCCCTTAGGCAGGTCCTCTCGCTTCGCTTCGCAACAATCCTCGGACATATTGAAAATCGTGATGGCGACGATGCATCTCAGTGGGTTCCTCGTGCTCCCAGCGCACCTGGAACCCTCAGGCTCTTTGGCAGCCTGAGATTCTGCGAGCTGATGCGCCGGTATGAATATCTGAGACTCGGTGAGGAGCGACGCTCGCCCTTGAGACCTCGAAACCCGGAATTTTATCTTACCCGCGAAGGTGGTTCGGATTGCCTAGCACCTCTTGGTCTCGTCATGGCTCACGCTCACCCGTCTTAGCTCTCAAAGGTCTTAGCACAAACCAAGAAGTCTGAGCCCTCGGGTTCAGCTTGTGTTTCAGGTGTCTCCAGGCCATAAGTAGCTCGAACTTTCACATCCACTCGCTCGCAGCTACCTACCTCGAAGATGGCTACATATCTGTCTGAGGCAGGTCCCCCTTCCTACCAGCTAGGACAAGCATCTGTTGGAACTCTAAGCTCTGCTCAGAGTGCTCACCAATCCCTCGAGAAGGCAGCTGTGAAATCCCTTGCAACAGATGACAAAGAGAAATTTAGCTATACCAGCACTATAGAGGATTTTCCCGAAGGCGGTTTACGAGCTTGGCTTTGTGTATTTGGCGCGTGCGTATATCAGGAAGTCATGTCCACTCTATCTATATTTACAATATTGGATTTTAGTTCGATCGTCATGTTTTTAACATACGGGATGATGCAAGCCTTTGGGGTCTTCCAGGATTATTACGCCGTAGGTTCGAAAATAAATCTGTACTGCCATCTACTCATACTTTTGCTGTATGACTGAGAAGAAGCATCTACTCAGAAATCACTCACCTTCTGAAATCAGTTGGATCGGGTCTGTGCAGACTTTTCTCCTCTTTGGTTTAGGTGTGATCACCGGCAGGTGCTTCGACAACGGCTATTTCTTTCACACAATCATACCTGGTTCTCTGATATACACCTTTTCGTAAGTAATATTACTTTGCATCCTGATAATGTTGCTCACCAGAGTCTCAGACTCTTCATGCTGTCCCTGTGTCAACCCGGCCGGTACTATCAATTCTTCCTATCACAGGGTGTTGGGTTGGGACTCGGGATGGGGATGCTTGCTGTTCCTTCTGCTTCAATCGCATCGCACTATTTTCGCACTAATCAAGCTCGAGCGAATGGAATAGTGTTTGCGGGTAAGCCAGATGTTCATGTGTATGTCTTACATATATTCTCAGGGTTGCTTCCTATAGGGACATCACTTGGAGGAGTGGTATGGCCCATCATTCTCAACCGAATGATCAATGGTCCGCTTGGGTTTTCGTTGAGCATAAGGTGAAGTTACGTTGAAAATCAATCGGACCATATCACTTATAATATGGTGCTCCTTCTAGGATATCAGGATTTATATGCCTTGGCTTGCTTGTGGCGGTTAACCTGCTTATGAAGCCCAGGTTACATCGATCGGTAACTTCGCAAGGCAGAGAACCTTTCATTCCAGTAATCAAAAGAGTCCTCGCCGATCGTGCCTTTGTCATCAGTCTACTCGGGTATGTCGAACCCACGTCTGTACACTTGAAGCTGACGATTATTCTCCTATAGATTATTCCTAGTTGGCCTGGGGCTATCATTCCCACGTTCGTGACTTCTGTAGATTCCTAAACCCGCCGCTGACGTTATATTTAGTTATATACTTGCAGTCGTTTGCCTCGGCTCACGCAGTGTCCGCAAACATCACACAGTATGTGGTAAGTCGTCTCCACGCAAGATAAGCTAAACATAAGAGTGATTGTATCTCAGCTAGGAATTCTATACGCTTCTGGAACAGTGTTCGGTCGAATACTCCCCGGGCTTTTGGCCCGTCATGCCGGCGTACTGAACCGTAAGTACTTTATTTTACCTCCGATACTTTTCACTGAGGTGATTCGTTTGTAGTGGTCATTCTGTACACTACCCTCGGCGGCGTCTTCATCTTTGCCATGTTTGGCGCTACAAACGGACCTGGCATCGTCGCGTTTGCAATTCTGTTCGGACCGTGCCAAGGAGCCTGTAAGTTGCACATATGTTATGTTACACATGATAGGTGCTTACCGTCGGTAGGCCTGTCTCTGTTTCCTGCGGCGATATCGTCATATACCGATAATATGTTCGAATTTGGGTGCGTATAGCGCTATAATCCTTGCGAAATCTCGGAATAAACTTACTAAAATTTTACCATCCTGAGTCAGTCTACGCTTCGGCATGCTTGGCCTGCTGTATGGACTTGCTAATTTGATCGGGATCCCGATTGCTGGGGCTCTGCTAAACCCTCCATCCTATAACTGGGCGGCGCCCATTGTCTTCAGTGGGGTGTGTTCCGAATTACTTCGTCGCTCGAGGCCTTACTTACACTTTGTAAATTGTATCCTCCAGGTGACAGTATTGGCTGGCTGTGTTGCACTTGTTGTGTCTCGTCAGATGTTAGTGGCGAAGAAGCATACATGGAAGCTGTAAATTCCATATTATTATACCTCATGCCGTATTCGCAGTCAATATCTACCTCATGGCTAATATCTTGGCTTAGAGTTGTCACGACCTGAATTAATTTTTAGTTTTTAACACTCTTTCTCAGCGCCTGAAACGAGCGCTCTTACTATCACGTGGGAGCTAGATTTGACGCCAAAACCTCAGGGTCGTGGGAATTTCGATTATTCGCGTGTTAATTGCGAACGATGTCCACGCGCCCTCGCCCTCGACCTAAACCACGCTTGCGAACGGCAACAGCGCCGACGAGTGTACCGCCGACCTCGTCACCGTCAGAAACACCGGTGCCCCGTACATCTCCATCTCCATCACAGCCAGCGGTTTCTCCCGTCGTTCCCGCTGAAGAGGTTGATGAAGATGCAAGGTTCTTCAGAAACCGCGGCCGGTCTTGGCAATCATGGAAGAGATTGGAAAAGAAGGCAGATGGTGTGGTTTAGCTCTTTCGCTTTCTGCGTACATGTCTAAACATTCTCATTAGCGAATGATGCTAGGAAGTCCAAGGCTTTTTCAGATGAGGACTCTGGCGTAGAAGTGGACGGTCCTTCCACACCTAAGCGGAAGCCAAAGAGAAAAACGGCGAAGAAACAAACAATGCCAGATTGGACAAAGGATATCAAGGCAATTCTGTACGTCTACATAGCTTTGGTATCCTTCATTTTCTGATCTTGGTCTGTGTGTATATGCACTCTTTACAGCGTGGACTCGAGCGACGACGAAAACGATATCATTCTTCAACGCATGAACGATTCCACTCCTAATGCATCTGACGTTCAGGAAGATCGAACCCCGCGACGTGCCAATAAGCGACAACGCAGTAGATCGCGATCAATTACACCCCCACCAGAACTATCCGCGTACACTATTCAACATGCACGTGAAACTGTTCGGTGAGTTCTCTAAAATTCTAACTTGGCTAGAGCTTATGATGCGTCCCGTCACCAGACGCATGTTGGCTGGTCCTGCTCGAGCCCCGTCACCTACTATCATCGAAGACGACCCGATCGAGGATATCAATTTGGACCCAGAGCTGGCAAGTATAGCGCGTAGGGTACAGATTGAAGCAAACCGTCAAAAGTCCTTCACTCCTGCACGGAGTCGAAGTCCGACTCCAGTCGATTTGGGTGGACCTGAAGACGTTCTGATTAAGGTGCGCTGGAAGCCGCATCCTCTCAATCCAAACGGAAGACCTGGAGTTTGGGCATTCAAAATGAGGAGGGTACGAACGCACCAGAAACTAAACTTCGTGAAATCTCTTTGAAGACTAAATACTACCATAGAATGATCCCTTCAGACCACTCTTTGACTCAGCTGCTGATCAGGCGGAAATTTTGTCGGAAAATATGATACTCAGCTACGACGGAAAACGTATCTTTCCATCTGCGTCCCCTCATGGCATTGGTATATGGGCAGAGGCAGAACTCGGTAAGATGTTGTCCTCGTTGAAGTGTCTGGTTTTTGATTAGCGAAATATAGAGGCTTGCGACAAGGTTACATATGAGTATATGCGTAGTAATCGACATGCTACACCTGCAAACGACCAGACTCACCATATTCGCGATCCTTCACCATCTCGTGCTCGCTCACCATCAATAATTACCCTCGACGACGAGTCCGCGACGGGTACCGAAGTCGAGTCCGACGAAGAAGATGATGACAAGTTCAAAGTTATTCTTCGCTCTAGCATTGGAAAAGATGTCTCGTTGACCGTACGCCAGACAACCAAATGCAGTGCGATTCTCAAGGCATTCCTCAAGAAGGCAGGTATTGCTGATAAATATCCATCGACCACTGCGAAAGGTAGAGGCAGGAAGAAGAAAGCTACTGGGCCTTCTTTGGTTGTGGATGGCGAGAAACTTAATCCTGATGATGAGATTGGTAAAGCTGAATTAGAGGATGGTGACTTGTTGGAAGTCACCGGCTTGTAGCCCAAGCTAACTCCACTCAACTTTGCTATCGAGTCTGCTAGTTTATTCCCTTGTAATCTGGTTCTGGTTGAAATGTTATATCATACGCCGCGTGTTCCTCGATAAATACACGTAAGTTTTACATGTATCGTTTTCGAAGGATTTGTTCCAACTAAACACATAAATCACCTTCCCGATTTGGACATCAGGGTGTGTTAGAAATTCCTGGCAATTCATGTTGGGTGCCACAACGTTTACTTTATCTTTCTCATCTTCACCTCACTGTCCTCCGTGAATATACCTTCAATATGACTCTCAATCCAACTATCTTCTCTCTTCATGGAAAAGGCCTCAAACTCAATACCCGTGCAGACATTGAACCGTACCTCCGAGACGTTAACCCCGCGATCGTCGAAGAAATCCACTTCGGTGGTAACACCGTCGGCATCGAGGCAGCAGAGGCATTGGCAGAATTCCTCGAAAAGACACAAGTATTGAAGGTACGTCTGATCGCGCTGTCCGTTCTTCAATCGCTCATGCTCATCATAGTATCACTCTCCACCAGGTCGCTGATTTCGCAGACATCTTCACTGGTCGTCTGATCACCGAAATCCCGCAAGCATTATCAGCCATCTGCGATGCTCTCAAAAACAAGACATCCTTGGTCGAGATTAACCTCAGCGATAACGCGTTCGGAGGACGTTCAGTTGATCCCATGGTCCCCTTCCTCACCACCAACCGCTCCTTCCAAATCCTGAAACTCAACAACAACGGTCTTGGACCAGCGGGTGGCGCGATCATTGCAGATGCACTACTACAGTCAGCTAAACTGTCTAAGAAGGAGGGCAAGCCATCGAACCTACGAGTGGTCATCTGTGGTCGGAACCGTCTGGAGGACGGATCTGCGTCTGTATGGGCAGAGGCTTTCCGAGAGCACGCTGGGCTTGCCGTGATTCGTATGCCACAAAACGGTATCCGTATGGATGGTATCTCTGCTCTCGTCCGCGGTATTTCGGAGTGCAAGGGTTTGCAATACCTCGATCTTCAGGATAACACCTTTGGAGAGCTTGGATCAGAGACGATGTCGGGGATATTGGGCCAATGGCCTCACCTTCACACCCTCAACTTGTCAGATTGCCATCTGGCGGAAGAGGGGGACGTTTCGCCGGTGGTCACTGCGCTCGCCGGGGGATCCAACCTCAAATTGCAGACTCTCCAGTTGCAAAATAACAATTTTGATGCGCAATCATTCGCGTTATTGGCAGAGGGTATTGACTCTGCGCTTGGGGCTCTGAAAAGACTTGAACTCCAATGGAACGAGATTGAGGAGGAGGATGAGGGTATTCTGGCATTATCACGAGCATTGAAGGCTCGACGAGGGAAACTAATCGTGGATGACGAGGAGGATGAAGAGGAAGAGGAAGAAACAGAAGAAACAGAGAAGGAGGAGACGAAGGAGGAAGCCAAGCCAGCACAGCCTGCCCAAGCGAAGAGCCTTACGGACCAGGCAACAGATGCTCTCGCCGATCTGCTTAACAAGGTCTCTATTCGTTCTTAGGGTCTACCTAGAGGGTTGTAGATGTATCCATAGGGGTTTTGCACAGTTTCGCGGTCGTTGCTCGTTCAGAAATGTACTACCGTTGTACATATTCATCAAGTTCATGTTCGAAGAGGCGATTGGGTTGGATCTGTAAGTTCTAGATGCACTACATTTGCAAATGAATTCTTCTATGTGCCGAAAGCGCGACACTTCTATAATACTAGGGACGTAAGAGTTACAACATCTAGCACTATTAGTATCAGTAACCTCCGCCCATCTCTTCAGGTGATTTATGTCTAGCAAAGACATGAATGTGGGCCAAGCCTGGTACACTTTGCAACCGCTGAAACCCGAATATATAAGGAGAGTACATTCATGATGATCCACTGTGAAACGTACCGGTGGGTTGACAAACCAAGCAGTCTCCCATTCACTTTCGACCCATCTGCGTCTGACGAATACGTCGATCTCGCTGCTGGTTTGTCTCACCAGCTCGTCCTCCTCGAGTGTACCCTGAGGGGAACGTATGAGTTTGTCTGCGGTAACGTTCCAGTCGGACAGCGCCGGAAGGCATTCGTGAAGTGTAGATGGCGATGGAGGCGGTAAATTCGAGCCTGTGAAGCCCCATAATCCGTCTTGCAAGACGCGAGGAGCGATCGAGGGAGGAAGGTCCGGAGGTATTACAGGCAAACATGTCCAGATGAGAGCATGCTCAATCTCAGGGGGGACTACGAGCACAGCATCAGGCATGTCTTGAGGCTTGTGAGGGTATGGACGCACCGGAGTAGGGCCAATCGTTCATGATGATGCTGATCAAGGAAGGAGGTGTATCAGCTGTGAAGTACTTTGGAGCGTCCGCAGGTATTGTAGGTAGACTTCCATCGCTGTCCGAGTGCTCTATCCCCTGAAGCGGTTCCTCACTGTGCTTTTCGAGTGCAGAACTAAGTAGAGACAAATTATCCGGCTTTCCCCACTGTAATCTGTGCTTGAGTAAGTAGTTTACTGTCCATTGCATTGAATATTTTGGACTGGGATGCAAAGTGGCGAATGAACGTACCCAACGATCCATATTCTGTCTTGATCCCTTCTGCCCAGGTCATATATCGCCCTTGGAGCTTCCTATCTCTCTTGAGCAATCCAAGGTCACTTTCCCATACATCGATGCCTTAGCAGAGTGGATGCAAGTACTGGCAACCTCAGGTGCTCACCCAGAGTTGACGAATGTCTTCAGCTGTGCCCACGAGAACTTGTGAGGATAATGCACCAAAAGTTCTTCACGAGTAGGAGGTCCTGAGCGAAGAGGGACGTCTTCAGGCACGAGAGACGGTGTGATGCCGTCCTTTGATATGACGGCGTCGATAGTCATGTCGTCGAGGTCGAAAGAGAGAGCGTAGCAGTAGCGCGAGTCAGGATCGCAATAAAACATTTTGGTAGACTCGAAGATCAACCATCGCCAGCTACCGCAGGACACCAAATCCGGACTTGGCTTCTAACCACCAGGTGCACCCAAATAGCCTTTCGCCCACCCTCGCCGACAATCATCCAGAATGCCAAAACCAAAGCGGGATGTGCCCTCTCACAGGGTTTTCGAGCCGGGAAAGAGACACATGGAGTTGATCGCTTCGGTCAGTCGGAGTAGTGGTTTGGAGAAAGACGGAGATGCGTGAGTGCTTGCAGGTCGTCGCTGAGAATTAGATCGTTGTGATGTGTATCAGGTTGAGGAACTTCAAGTTACAGGAGAAATACCGCGAGTTCATCCAAGAGAAGGTACGTTTGCATGCAACGGGTCGACCTCGAGTCCTCATGAGCTCCTGACTGGCTTCGTAGTTGGATGATTACTGGCGGCGATATCCACATGGACGTCCCGTAAAGGATACGAAGCAGAGAGATGAAGTACAGGGAAATTTATTGATTCTGTTTCGTAGGTTTCGTTTGGTCTTCATGTGAATCATAGTTGGACGTTATTCATGATATTCTCAGGCAAACTCAGAGAAGGCATCCTCTCTACAAAGCGCAACGACGCCTTCGCGTTGGAAGGTAGACGCCTCAGCCCTCCCTCCCCTGGCGGCGATAGTACTGACTGAATCCTGATACTATCATATCCAGTATATGAGACATCTTTGCACCTATCGCTTCTATTTGCCTCTTCAAAACAAACGGCCTCCATCCTCCCCTACCTACTCCCAGGTCTTTATTCTGCGCGCACGCCGCTCTCTCCAAGCAGTTTATCCACAACTGTGCTCTCCCTCATGCACTCACTCGTGTCCTCATATCCTTCACAGAGTGCTTTCTTTGAATCTTTGCATTCTCTTCCAAATAGGTTCCTGCCTCCCCAATCCAACGCGCGGCGTTGGCTCCTGGACCTTGCACGCACGGTTCGACTTCGAAACTACGCCAAGATGGAACAATTGACAATGCGCGAGGCCTTCAACCAAATATTGCCTGGAGGCGAAATATCTTCAGAGACCAAACACTCCAAATTGGGGTCCTCCAGGAAAGATCATCCCCCGCTGCCCCCTGATAATATGGCCATGGAGACTCTTTGTGTCTTAGTCAATGCTTTACGCAGTAAAGTACAGGAGACAACTTGGAGGATCATGCGCAGTGCTTACCGCGAACTGTATTGTTCTCAACCCACCGATGCTGCCTCATCGTTCACCCGAGACTGGCTGTGTAGATCTCTCACTTTGCGTCCAAATACGAAAGCTGGTGGTGTTGCTGTAGATGATCTCTCTTTGCTTGATGCATGGTTAGAGAAAAAACATGTGGGCGGTGAAATCAGGCTAAAGGAAGGTGCTCAAGGGCGTTGGATTGTATGCAAACTCACCTAATTATATATCTGGAATGAAGCATCAATGATTGTTGCAAGGTCTGAATATTGCGAACGCCCGACGTAGCCCTTTTCGGGCCCGCAGACTGGATATAAACGGTATGCTCGTAACTTGAACTTGACGTTATTCCCTCTCTACTCCTTTCCTCAAATTTTCATTTCATTATTTGCATGGGCCATTGTGAAAGCAAGGTCTCTGACGCCAGAGGTGCCATCTTTATTGATAAGGCCAAGGTACTTGTGGTACGGCTAGAGCAGCTCTGTTCAGCTCAGGCTGTATCTATCTCCTGTTTTCTTCGTTTTCGGTCACATCTAATGTTTTTTGTATACAGACTTATCATGCCACGCACTAATTACCAATTAGAAAACGAAGACCATCTATCCCGTCGAGATGGTGAACGTTCTCTCGAGGTTCCCCGCCATGAAACGTTATGGTTTGACGACGGGAGCGTAGTGCTCATCGCAGGAAACACCCAATTTCGCGTTCACAAAAGCGTCTTGGCGTGTAAATCTGTAGTTTTTCAAGATCTTTTCACTGTGCCGCAGCCAGACGATGCTCAGACTGTGGAGGGGTGTCCGGCAGTGCACTTGACTGATTCTGCTGAGGACCTCGAGGACGTGCTGGATGTTTTATATCACGGCCTACGGTGAGTCTCTTTCAAAACTATCATCATACACGTTCACACCTCTCATACCCTGGTATCAGTTACAAGAGCAGCAACGATCCAACTTGGCGCATGGTGCGGGCATTTCTTCGGATTAGCGATAAATACACGATGGATGAGATCCGGAAAGAGGCGTTGTACCATCTGAACATATATGCACCTGACAACACCGAGGACTGGGACGCCATCTTCACAGGGAGCACTTCCTGCATATCTTATGAACCATGGGAAGAGATCGACATTGCCAACAACACAAGGGAACCAGACCTACAGCACATACACGCTGTTGCCTTGTACAACTGCTGCCACCTCCCCACAAAGACATTGATACTGGGCGGCACCGACATGTATAGTGATGCCCGCATCGAGTTATCCCGAGACGATTTGGTAGCTTGTGTCACTGCGCGAGAACGTCTTCGCATCGCCACCTCTGACATCCTGAAGCAAGCACTCCGTTGTAATCTATCTTATACTTGTACGGGGAGCAACTGTTTCACTGCTCGCAATTCCGCGATTCACTCGTGGCGAGATATGGACTTGCCGCTGTACGATCCACTGGCGATGACTGAGGTCGATGCAAGGACGCGCTACCAGGTGGCAGGAGTATGCGAACCATGTGTTGAAGTCCTCGTTGGCCTGCACCAGACGGCGCGACAGAATATCCTCGATAAGCTTCCTACCTATTTCGAGGAAGAGCTGGAAGAAACTGATGTGAATCCTCAGGCCTGAAACTAAGATATCATGGAGTTCTATACTATGGTCCATTATACAAATTGGCGGGCTCTCAGTGTTCTAGGTCGTGACCTTACAGTATCTTCATGTACCAGAGTCTGTCCCCACTTTACATCTTCATACTAAAATAGACTACAACCTATCCAATACAACAAGTTGTCCGTCCGTGCACATATACACAATAATGAATCATACATCGTAAATAAATAATGACCCAGTAGCATAAGATTACTAGGCGATAGTATCCTTACTGGATTGCTTGAGGAGCTCAGAGTCAACCTCACTTTTGCGCTGCTCCATCTGCCAATCCTCATCGGTGTGCGTATGCAGAGGTACATGTGCCATACCAAAGCTCGCAAGCAAGCCAATCCCCGCAATGCCGATGAGGACTTGCCAGACCACCCGCAGAGAATCTGTGAAGGCTTCCTGCGCCTCTTGCCGCAAGCCTGCGTTCAGAGTGGGGATGAGGGGGATAATCGAGTATGCGATCTCTCCGCCTACAGCGACCTCTTTGATAAAGGATGACGGCAACTTGTGGACCAACCCGTTCTGGAGCACTGTTGCACCGATAGTCACACCCCAAATCTACGAGACACGGAATATCAGTACACAGATCGAAGAAGTGAATAGAAGTTTGCAAAACCAAAAAAACGAACCTGTCCAAAGTTTCGAGTGAAAGCAAAGAATGCAAGAGCTTGCGCGTTTTGGGTTACAGGTAGAGGTGAGAGGACGGGGAAATAGGTCAGAGTGGAGATACCTCCAAGACCGATGCCGAGCACAATTTCAAAGCCGGCTGCCATGCTTTTGCTGGAGTCCACTTTGAGGAGAGTGAGCAATCCGGCGCCAATGATGGCCAAAGACCAGCATAGATACGCTTGTGGGCGGTACCGATGAGTACGAGCGACAGAAGCTCCGAACAAGATACCGAAGGGGGCCGTAGTCAACGCGAGACCGAAACCAAGGACACCAGAGTTAATCGGACCAGAGCCTTTGACGGCCTGGAAATAGACGGGGAGGTAGTCTGAGGAACGGATTGAGCATTTCCAGGGCGGAGAAGTGCGCGAAAGTGACACTAACACACGGCACCCAAAAGCACGATTGGCATAATGAATGTTTGCAAGTATCTGACGAAATATGGTAAGTCCCATCGACTGCAATAAGGTAGAGAGACCGAGCTTACCCGCTGAGACTCGTTCTGTTCCTCATTAGCTCAAACGGAACCTAGATAAAAATTCAGGACGTGAAGCGAAGTGACGTCTGATAAAATACATACAACAGGGAATTCGGCTACTGTTGCCTCATAAACCAGGAATACTCCGAGACCAGCCAATCCTAAAATCAGTGGTACTAGAATGCGAGCGGACGACCAAGGGAATTGGATGCCTGCCGAGGCAAGAGCTATGCATAATGAAGTTGAGGATGCGACGACAATGCAATTTCCGCTACCAAGTTCATGATATTTCATTGGCTGAATGACTTAGAATTTGAAGAAACAGACGCACATCCAGTCTAAACGTCTCAATTTCTCGCGCAGGGTACCCGTCGGAGTCTTCAGATGCAAGAAAGCCGCTACAAAAACACCGGATAGGCCAGATGTGAAGATACTCAAGTCTGTAGATACAATCTGAGCTTGGGCCGTTGAGAGCAATCGGACGGGGGCTTACAGAAGAGCCATCTCCAGTTCCCTCTCTCGGCAAATTCTCCTCCGACTAGAGGACCGATCGCAGAGGCAATGGCCCAACCACTAGACAGATATCAGAGATAAAATAACGACTTATGCCGGAAATACGTACGCGCCGATCAGGCCATTGTACATCCCTCGTTCACGCAAAGGTACGATGTCAGAAAGAATGATTTGTGTAAGCGACGTGATACCCCCCGCTCCAACACCTTGCACCACTGGCAGGGCAGAGCCATGTGTTTAGTATGATATTGCGGTACCAGCTATTTCTACTTACCTCGTGCAGCAATAAGGAAGTTCATTGAAGGGGAAGCGCCGCACATAGCGCTGCCGATGGCGAAGATTAATAAACATGACAACATTGTATTTCGTCGTCCAAACACCTGAATGTATCTTAGCGTCGTGAGGACCAATGGGTATCAGAGTTAGCACATACTTGAGCAAGGCCCCCGCTCATTGGCAAGAACGCCGTTGAGGCGAGTGCATATGCGGCACCTATCCAAACGAACTCTGTGGCGTTGAACTCGTCTGCAATGACTGGAAGCGCAGTGGACACTGCCGTCTGTAAATTAGACTGTGAGCCATTTCGTCAACGATGCGAGACACGGGTCACTGACCAAGTCGAGAGCAGAAGTGAATGCCGAGACAGCCATTGCCAGAATGACAAGCCAGAACCGCCAGCCTTTGGCGGGCTTGGAACCGACTTCTCCTGTCCCCTGTGTCTGGACATTGGGAATGTTCACCACGTTGATGGTGGTCGTCTCAGACATCCCTGCAGGAGTCAAGGTAGTACGAGACAGAGGTTGACAGGGCACGCCCTATGAGATGGCCAGGGGAAACTTCTGGGCTTGTCCGACTCGCATCGTGACTATACAAATGAAGGTATCAGGATCACGGAACCCGAGCGGCAGAAGCAGCTCTCACCTGGTCGTCTGCGGCATAGACAACGAATGCGCGTCCAAGACGGGTTCCGAACTCAGATCATACAGGATCATACAGAGTTCGTTTCGGCGTCCACCTGTGATGCATATGATTGGCGTCCGAGGAAAGCCAGTGCACGCGCTGAAAACGCTGTGTGTACGGCGCCAGAGACACAGCGACGGGTCTTGGTGGAAGTAAATGTGAATATAACCCCTTGAAAAACATATTTGCGAGGGGAGTAGATCTAGAATAGTCTTGCTTGACCGTTATTCAGGCCTGATGAACTCTTTCTGAACGACCAGGAACATCAAATGATGAGCTGTAGTACGGATTGTCGGCGTAGCTTTCTGCCTTGCGTGCTACCTGAAAGTTTGCAAACGCAATCGTCTGCTGATGATTTCCGGACGACTCGGAATTCCATTGCAGAAACTATTTGGCTCTTTAAGTCCTATTATGGGCCCATTATCCCCTCTGAGCGACTTAACAACATATCCGCGCTAATCAAGTGCATTCCGTTGTAACTCGGGCCCGTACTCTGGCTCTTGCACTGCTGTCGTTCGCTGAAACTTTTACGTTTATCGTTACCCACCGGTATACGATCGTCACATGCAGCTTGGAGAAGTCGGCCAAAGGTATAGGAAGAGAGTAAAGGATTTCTTATCTCGTGGAACATCCAGTGTTGATTGTCGACAAATATTGTGTATACTGCCCAAGGCAGTTCACGGCTGATGTGAGTTCCGAGAAACTACTACGCCACTGATTCTACACTAGCAGATGACAGGTGCCATGTAGAAGTCGCCGAGTGCTACATATGCGTCTCAAGTTCACAACTGATTATGGTTTCGGCTCTCTATGCTAGACCCAGTTCTCGCAGATCGTAAAAGTTTCCGCAGAGCCATAGAATGCGTACCGCTTCTATCGTCGAAACCACCGCTTCCGTTGAATGTGTCTGGGGATGGTGAGATGTCGAGCATTCAGTTGTATGATTCATCCACGCTTAACCAGTCGCGTCCCGCAGGCGGCTCCCCTCGAACTCTATCAGTCTAGACCAGATACTGCCACACCGCATCCTGTTCATCACGAGATCCCAGGGGACTACAAATCCGCGGCAGTGGCTGCCGTCTAACTGAGCTTCGAGCAATCTCCGGCGATGATCCATGTCTCTCGGGGCTTTTCAGCAGTCAGTCAATGTCTGCCAAATTACGACGGAGCGAATGTTTCGTCGTAAGTTACCAGAACAAGATCCCTAAGCTCTCTCCGCTCGTAACTCTGATTCAAGTTGTGAGACACTGGGAGACAGCAGTGTCACAGAAGCCTGTCTGAGGAGACAATCAAATGACCAAACTTCCGAGGGAAGACCATGCTTGCTGCCAGTGTCCGAGACGGCAAGTAACATCAACATCAATAACTCTGCAGGACCGGCGGCCCTCAGGCATGTTCTGTCTTGACATCACGCTCTCACACGGTTCTTTCGCAAACCTGTGTTCTCAGGGCCGTTTCAGATCAAGCAAGCCGCGCTCCTCAGGCGCTTGGTCGTCAGATGCGCTCTTTCATTATGAACTGGTGATACTAGCCTCATGGGCCTGCCAATCGTGGTCTGAATGGCAAACCAGATCTTGGGGTTCCCACTATTGATGACTTGAATGGTAACCTGTGCGCGATCCGTTGATGAATTTCCATGGCGTTAACCCTCAGGTCTCAGTTTGATCTCAGTTTGAGCTCTCGGACCGCAGGAACTTGCGATGCGGTTTATATCAGAGACACGAGCAGCTGTAGTAGGTCTTTGCCCCTAACCTAATCCATGGCTGACCCTGCTAGTGCCACAGCTCAAGCTGCAGCACTTGAAGCTCTCCAATCTTCCGTAAATGCGCTCCTAGCTACGAAGTATTTGGCTGGTAAGCACTTCGCTGCCCCTATCCTGGTTCCAACAATTGACTTCCATGACTTCTATAACTAGCCGCTGGACTTGTGTGTTCACTATGGGACCACCTCATTACCCTGGATGAGGAGATCGGAGTTCTATGGGCGGGAAGGCCATGGGATTTCACTAGGGTCATCTTCATTACCAACCGATATGGCATTGAGGGATGTTTGATTTATGTGGCATACAGTGCGTAACTTACTGTGATCTTGACGTTTGAACGGACTTTGAGACATATTCGTAGTTTTTGCCGGTTTACGCCCTGCTATAAGCGAAACAGTATGTGCCATCCTTCTTGCAGCGATCGTACGTATGCTGACTGCGGAATATATAGGTGTATGAAGGTCGCATGCGTCAGTCTAAGCTAGGCTAACCAATTCTTTCACAGATGTCGGAACTATATAGTAGGCCTCTCTGTGGTTTCGATCTGTTTCACGGCTTCAGCGAATGGTAACGTAGTTGTTCGTTCGTGCCGTCGCCGCATAACTGACCTCCTTGCGTGTAGTGTTCATCACTCTACGACACTATTCACTATGGGATCGAAGGAGAGGACCTATGATAATCCTCTTCAGCGCTTTTGTCGTAATTTACACCGCGGTCGTTGTCCTAGCTGGATTTACAGTTAAAGCCTTCCATGGTATGCACGCACGTCGATTCAATCATCATTTCTCAGCTAATCAGCCCCTAGATTTCGTGGAATATTCCCCACTACTCGGAACGTGCTACGTCCAGAAGAAACCACTTGTCTTGATAGGCGTATGGGCGGGCATGGTATGTACACAAACCAGTCATGTGTCATACACCACTGATCTATTGCATAGCTGGCATTTGATGTTTTCACTATCTGTCTGGCCGTTGTGAACGCTTTGGATCGACCGCGGCGGCATGATATCGAAGTGCTTTCGCAATTGCGGCGCGATGGCGCTATCGTTTTCATCGTGAGGCGAAATTGCGTATCTATCTCTGATGGAGTAGCTAACGTCATGCGATAATGCAGGTTCTAATGGTACTACATCTCTTGCTTGTTGTGAATAGTATCATATCCGGGGTATGTCGAACTCCCTCGATTTATTATTCAATATCTAAAATGATTGCATTGCATTTTAGCCATCGGAAATATTTATTGTCACCTTGTGAGTTCAGAATTTCCACCCTCCGCTTCTAAAACCTAACGCTTTGATAGTTTTGCGTGGTCCCTGATTTCAATCACGGTATCCAGGTTGATTTTGCGGGTGGAAGCTTTGAAGCCCAAAGGTGCAGTGCGAACTTGGCAGCCTGCTCAAAATATGTATGAGATGGATCGATGGGTCCGGGATTGAGCAACATATACTATTGGGACTACTGTAGATTTGTATAACACTCCCCGGAACACGATATAATAATAGACACATAATATGTACCCTTATGACCTTCTTTATTTAACTGAATCGACAACCGTCCACCCTGAGTGTACCTTACAGTATGTTGATGGGACATCACACGCTTCTGCGCCACTATCTGCCTTGAGTCCTTTTATTAGATCAACACATAGACCGATTGTAACTACATTACATCCAAACCTCTAACAGTAAATCAGACCCTAAACATACATCAGACCCAAAATATTGCACCTCGGACAGTACTGTGTGCGCTTGCCGATACTAGAGCTTTGCCAGCAACTGAGAAGTAGGGCTTCTATGCTCCTTCAGACCGTTCACAAAAGTGTCCCAATTACTTTGAGATAAAATGGGCACTTGACAATAAGCTTCAACCCCCGTTTGATCCAGCCAATCGTCCAAGCGCGGCAAGGCAGCTACGATGGCTTCATCCTCGGTAGCATCCTGAACTGCGCAGCTGTGCTTCTCCCTCTCAACGTACCATGCCGAATCAAGTTTCACCGCGGTCACAAGGTACAGGTCGGTGATCGTGGAATCGAGGCCAGCATCGACCGCGGCATCATACGCCATCCTGTGTCCTATAGCCCGAACGATCGAGTCGCATTTCGGGAGGATGAACCTATTGAATTCATCGCTGCGATGGTGTTGCATCTTCTCCAGGAGCGCACGGCCTTGACTCAACAGACCCTTTTCGTGGCGTGCCAGTAAACTATCTGGATGGGTTGATTCTGGAAGAGAGTATCTTCCGATTAAGAGTTCGGAAACCAATCCTGATGAAAGCGAAGCGATGAGAACGGAATGATATGTTACAACTGTGCATGACTCACGGATGCATAGGCCCAAGATGTCGCCTTCTGCGATGGCAATGCCCAACAGAGAAGCCTGAAAAATTATGTTAGAGGGGTAGATTATCAAAGGTGAAATGGAAGAGCGTACATGATGAGATATGATATCGTTATACGCGAAAAGACCCTGCGCGCCAACCCGGCAAGAGAGAGTTAATGTCGCCGTCTGCGCATGATGAACGACTGTCGCTTTAAAGATCGTTGCCCAAGCATGTCGAACTCGGAAGTCTGTTGCGGGATCCCTGAAGGCGTCAATGGCAACCTTCCAAAAGGCCTTCGATACAAACGATTGGACGAGCGTAGTCAGAATTGGCGCATGCTGCGTTCGGAAATAGAGAATGGGCACACGTCCTCCGTTGGCCGTCCCTACTGTGCGTCGCTGGCTGTATCTAGCAGCTATGAAAGCTGACCGGTCTAACGCTGGTAGCGCACCCCCGCCTAACGCCAGTGCGCCTACTGCTGTTCTCCATATAGTTGCAAGGTGATTCGCTCGAACGGTAGCTCGTTCTGCGGTAAGCGTCCCACGAGGACCAAGTAGCGCCTCAGCGGGAAGCTTAACGTTGTCGAAAGACGTGATTGAATGATATACGGGTGGGGACCCTTCTCGAGGAGGTAATAATCTGTTTACGTGGTAGATGGAGTAAGATCCGTGATAAGAGGACTTATGGAAAATTCTTACTTTGCGGATACACCTGGCATCATACTATGACCATCGTGAAATGGCACAATAAATGGCCTTATACCGTGGTTTTTTCCTTCGATTATGAGTTTTGCAAATACGATACCAATAGCAGGTTCGCCATACGGGCTTGTTGGCGGCATAATTCTACAAATGTATCAGAACACATGGCTTCGAGAAAGTCTCCGGCTTACTTGGCTGCGCCTGCATTAGGAGTGTCCAAGACAAAACTGCCGTCAGGAAGACCGGTAGCAATAGTCTCGATATTGATGGCGTCTAGGCCATGAGCAACCTCGGTCAGACAATAATGTCCCCTAGGACGAGTCAGATATGAGCCTCATTGAAAGCCGGATGTATTCCGCGATTAATCACTGACATCACTTTGAATTCTAGTATGTCTTTCATCAGCGACATTCGCGATGGATGATCTTTGAGATGTTGTGAGAGCGTCCCGGCAACCAGGTTTATTTGGATTGTAACAAGCGTGCCAGCGCCCGTGTCCATGGCCATTGCAGGGTCCACATGAAGGTCCCAGAATGTCTGAGTGAGGGCGCTCACATCATGTGCGGTCAACCCTCGATAAGAGTTCAGCAAACGATAGGTCAAAGAGGATCGAAATATCAGTTACCATACGCTGTGACGATCGCTTTTGCTCTCTGTGCGGCAAGCTTGACTCTCTGTTCGAACGTGAGAAAACCTTCGTGTGCTTTCGGACCAGAGAAGAGAGGCAATGAGGGGAGATCTCGAACGGCCTTTTTTTCCCGAAGCATTGCCTCGTGCATTGCAGCTGGAGGAGAGGGGTTAAGCAGCCTTGAGGCGGCTTCCTGTGCTGTTGGCATCTCCTAGTCAGCCTGCAACGGCAGTGTTGTCAAGGAAAGATGGGATTCGGTATTTTCCTGGAGCGCTGGGATATATATGAAAGGAGGGTTCGTCATACGACGAAAAACCTTGTGCCTCTGTACCCAAGCACAACAGGGACCTGTCGCAATATGTCCCTGTTTCTCATGAAACCGTCTCATGAAAGATCTGCCGATATACCGGGACTCAAGGAGAACATTTATCAGAGCGCACAGACTCCCGGGCCTTGGTACTTGTCTCGGTGACCTGCACAAAACACCGCGCCCTTCCTATAAAAAGATTGTTATCCTAACGCCACAGTCAACTAGATGACTTGTGGCACATCACAGGTAGATGTTGAAAGAGTAGGTAGCAGGACTCACCGATGCCCTGAGCAAGCTAGGCCTGTTACTACCCCCGGTACCTAGTCACCCACGCTCAGGATCAATCACGAACGGTCGATGGCTTAGAACGAGTTCTGATTATCATGCACATGGGATGTGCGGGAAGAATGCAGCCTGAGCGTCTTCCGAATAACTCGGATCGGAGGGATTAACAGCGCTTCTAAGCAAGCGCCAATCCCTACATGTCAATTGATGACCCGCGACGCCCGCCATCTGTTTGTCAAATTTACGACACAAAGTTCCTCGAACACAGTCTCGCCTCGACGCGAGCCGTCGTCAAGTTCAACTCGTCTCTGCTTGTGATGTGATACAAATTTGCTAGTATTCTGAGGTCGGGGGCGGCTTCGGCCACGATGCTCTATGATGGCTCCTACGGAACCGGAGCACAACATCTGCATCAAGAGCCAAAGTAAGAGGACTGTCCAGGAATGATGCTTTCCTAAACCCAGACTAGAGTCAAGTATTTCCAATTTGAATAGATAGCGAAGTCAAATGCCTTAGCCCTTTCCAGATCAATACAAAGTGTAGTGGGCCGCGACCTGCTATGAAAGAATAACAACACTGTATGGTGGAGTTTCGGGCTGCGTACCGTAGCATGCTACAACGAGATTCCAACCATCCGTTGACCCAGCCAATATCTGTATATCATTCCCCCACAGACCGCCCACAGTGAGAGCCCTCCACCATCTGAGCCATAACCATTCATACTACCATCTGTGATCTGCATTGCGGCGACATTGTCTGGAAACTGGTGATGGAATAGATGAGTCTGAAGTTTGCCGGTGGGGTTTGATTGTGGGGAGATAAGGGCTCCTGTGCGGAGAGACCAGGCACGGATACGCTGGTCCTGACCAGCGGCAAATACAAACGATTGACACGGAGAGACTGCGATACCCTGCACAAGTGAAGATGAGCTAAATATATGGGGAGAAGGGGAACAGAACGCTCACAAGCTCCGTCTGATAATTATTGTAGTGGCCTTGGAATTCCATGAATGGAGTGGTTTCCCGTGCAAACCTCAGATCATGAAGCTCCAACTTTGTAAAGAAAGTGTGTTAGAGATTGTTTCTGGTATCCATGTCATATTCGGCACTTACATCACCCGTAATAGTACTGACAAGCAATTGCCAATCGTTAATCACATTCAAGTGTGTGATGGATTTCTTAGCAGCTTGAAACCTCCCTCCCAGAAGTTCCTGACCTTTCTGCCGTGTACTCAAGCGTTTATCAAAGCATTTGATAGAACCGCTGCGCGTGCCTGTGTAGACTAAGTGCTAATCAGTGTCACGGAGAGGGTTTAGTGGCTTGATGCGATAGATAAAACTGACGAGTGACTTACATCCAGCTGATATATCGAGAACACGTCACTTCCGGTGGGGAGAACTTCGAATCCCCAGCCCGCTTCAATATCCGGAAGGAGGATGCCTCGCTTTGCGGCACCTGAATCAATACTGATATTAGTGAAGAGTAGGGTGACAAAGATATAGCCAGAGTTCAATATAGTAAACTCGGTCTTATTTATACATGATTCGGTGTCACAGCAATAATTATAAATCCGCTAAATGAAATGGAAACGTTATACGAGGTATAAGCGTACCTAATGCAAGACTATTTCCGAGCAGATGTGCGGACCGTACATCATGACATTCGTTGTCCGCTATGCTCATGATGGTCCAAAGCCTGATAGTGGGAATGTTATCAAGCGGGCGAGAAAGGACAAGAACGCCAAACGTACTCAGCATCTTGCGCAGTATTCTCCACCGCAATCTTCGACGAAGGGCCAAAAGACACAGCCCTGCAATGAGTTCACGGGTGTCAACTCCGGGTACAGTTGGCGATCGTCAGTTTACGTACAACCGATGGGTTTCCGAGCAGCACACTGCTGTGACCTATTTCCATGGTCAATGACCGGCAGTATTCATGATAATCGTGGTGCTTACTTTTGACCCAAGGTAAAGTTCGCGAGACGATCCGTTGTTGGAACCGCGAGGGCCCATCCGGTATGTCTGTAACCAACCGCCTTTATCTCCAGTAGACGCAACGTAGCGGCCATCCAGATCCCGTGTAACCTACTTGAGACTTCTCAACATATATGTCGCTGGTTGTAACCTGAGAATAAGATATATACATGCAATGAAGAAAATGGGATATTCCCATAAGAAACAGGTTTGCCTTCGGACAAAGATGAAATATTCTGAGCCGTGATATCGCTATAGTAATGTCATTTCCTTGTGTTCAACTATGGCCAGATGATACGCACTGCACTGCCCTACTCCGGTCAGCAAACCTCAACGATGCCCAACCCCTGGAAGGCTCCATGGAAGATATGTTTTCCACTCGTCTACGCTTGCGAGGTCTATCTAGAGAAGAGCATTGTGATTCAGAAGGTTCGTTCGACTGTTGTTGAGGTGTAGAATGTCGACTGCTCGTGGCGCCGAATGGTCCCTCTATACTGGAGGGTATTTGACGCGGGCGGGAGGAGAGCGGGAAGTAGCGTTTCTTCGCTTCGTCCCAGTACATTCCAGGTAAATTGCGAGGCATATTGCACAATGCAGAAACAAACAAAAAATCAAGAGAGTGCCACGAAAAGCTCTTGAGTAGAAACGCGTGCAAGTGTTAAAAAAATCTATCGCGGCGGTAGACGACTTTGAAGTTTGCATATGTGACTTTGACGCTCGCTGGGTATTTCACGCGAACGCAAGTTGAAGACCAAGGATATATAAGAAAAAGTCGGTTGTCTTTTTTTCCTTCTAGATGGTCAGCAATGAAGACTAAGACCTGGATGTGAAATTTTATACGTGAAGGACGGTCGCAGTGAATCGATGTTGTGGCTTGGGACACTGCGCGAGGAGAGGTGTTCAAGCTGAGCTTTGGTTCTCTTCAGAGATCTCAGGCAGAAAATGTCGCAGATCAACTAGGGGAAAAATAATCCTCGTCTGCCATTCAGAAAGTATAGTTTCAGCAAAATATAGGCTTATACCTAGTTACTTCAGGCATCGATGTAAACTAATATATATATAT